>APFE031286293.1:0-20966 GCA_000404065.3 Pinus taeda | reverse complement strand
TTGATTTGAAATTCACTATGTCAAACATGCATAAATATTTTATTTAATTTGTTGTAAATTCTTGATCACCAGATATCGGTGTGCCTATGGTTTGAATCATGTACAAGCCAATAATGTAGCTAGACTTGAATCTACCACTAAAAAACATCCTCCATGTCACAACATTAAAGTTGGTTGTCAATGTCACTTCATTATGTGATGACTTTCTCTTAGACCAAATGATGTTGGTATAATATATACAACATGCAAACATATTGATGAGAAAAATGTGATTTGTCATGGAAATGAGGAAAATGACATGCCCAAGAAATTCAATTATGCACCGCATTTAATAGAGAATATACAAATCGAACATGAGAAAGGAAGTGGGAGAGAAGAGATGTGCAGCTAGGGTTTCTGAGAGTTACAAAGCTTGATCCTTATGGAGGGCTGCAGAGGAGGGAGCTCGACTCCCTCCTATAAGGATGTCGTTGCCAGCAGATGCAAGTCACCACCGAGTAAATTCAGAGGATTTGTGAAGGAAGAAAAAGAAATAATGACAAGGAGACAGATGGGGCCAAGTCCAAGGAAAATAACAACACAAAGGACAAGGAGGAAGAAGACAAAAGCCAGTAAACAAGGGAAAAAAAACAAAAGGGACCTTGCAGACCCAAAACGAAGATCACTCCTAGAGTAGTGTTAAAAGATCCTGCACTGCAGGCGCACAGGGAACACATGGGGACTTATGCTATAATATGTAAATTCATGGGATTATGGCCCACTGAAAAGGCTTTATAGACGTGGATCAAGTATCATTGGAAACCCAATGGAAGCATCGATCTCCATCTTGGGTCAAAGGGATTGTTCACCGTGGTATTCACTAATATTGAAGACAAAGACAGAATATTTGAAGGAGGACCCTAATTTTATGCAGCAACTAACCTCTATATGTGGCCTTGGATGATGAACTTTGTTCCAGAGTGAGAGACTTTCACTTCGGTACCTTTCTAGGTAAGGCTTTACTCTCTACCTCTTGATTACTGGAAAACTGAATTGCTTGCGGCCATAGGCAACAAACTAGGTCGTTTTGTCAAAGCTTCGAAAGCCACAAGAAGAGGCAAATATACGTCCTATGCAAGGATTTGTGTGGAAATGGATCTATCAGGAGCTCTTCCAGATGAAGTTATCTTGGAAGTTTTTGATGAGGAATGGGTGCAAACTGTGGACTATGAGCATATCCCATTCAGATTCCGTAAATGCCACGAACATAGACACTTGTTTAGAGACTGCCTCTTAGTAAAGCAGATAACAAGAGCAAACCTAATACAATGAAGGAAGTAGAAAGCTTTTAGAAAGTGGCAAGTAGAGGAAAAGGAGGGAAGAAGGGACCAAAGAAACAACGGAATGAGGGGCAAAAGGTCAGTCAGAATAAGTTTCAAGCATTGGAAGAGAATGAAGAAATGACAAATGAAGACCAAACTATGGAGGAAGGCCCTAATGAAAAGGAGAAGGAAGAATACTACAACCCAATACAAGATATGGGTAATAAGAAAGATACTATGACGAGTGAAACATAACTAGAGATGGATCAGGAAATGACTCAGCGTGAAATAGATCTGGAGGACCATGAACTTAAGGAAATTCTAGATAAGGAACACCTAGATTTGGAAGGGTTCTTAATGCAGGGAACCACGGGAGGGATAGATTCATTACCTCAAGAAGAATGCAACAAAATACAAAAGTTGTTTTTATGGAAACTCAGGAAAGGGGGCTTGACAAAGGAAAAACCATTGATAAGCAGGAGAACAGAGGAGTGAAAACAATGAAATTAACTCCAGGATTAGCTACTAGAAATGCAAGAAAGAAGAGGGGCTGGAAAAAGCAAAAGGAGATCTTGATGGAGTGTGGAAAGCTAATGATAGATTCGGGTAAGATGAAAGACCTAACCAGTTACTCCTTTACAAATTTTTTATTATGAAGTTCACATCTTGGAATATCAAAGGTCTAGGTAGTAGAAGAAAACAAAGAATGCTTGGTTGTAGAATGAAACAAGAAATGATGGATATGATCTTCATTCAGGAAACAAAATGTTCCATTCAGAAATTAAAACTAATCCATAGAAAATGGCTCAATAGAGTTTCTAGAAGTTAAAACAGAGAACACAGCGGGGGGCATTCTCACTCTTTCGAACCCCCAAAAAGTCAGCATAATAGATGCAGAGGCATCTAGAAATGATTTATCAGTGGTCATTCAACCAGTGGGGGTTTCGGAAACCTTCCTGGTCACAAATGTTTGCGGTCCTCAAAGAATAGATGATAAACTCAGATTGCTAGAATCCCTTATGGATCTCAGAAACAGACAGGTTGGAATTCTTTGGATCATAGGAGGGGATTTTAACATAATCAAATCTCTTTCAGAAAAAAGGAGGTACTAGAGTGCTAAACAAAGATTCCTTAGCATTCCAATCATTCACAGATAATATGAAATTGGTTGATTCAGAAACAAGCAATGGCCTTTTTACTTGGAACAACAAAAGAGGAGGTGAGGCACTAGTAGCCTCTAAGTTAGACAGGTTTATGATATCAGAGAAGCTTATGCTTATAGATAAAGAAATAACAGCAAGAGTTCATCCCTTCGGAGGCTTAGATCATTGGCCGATTCAATTGGAAATAAAGGGTGTTGATTCTCCCAGGAATAGACCCTTCAGATTTGAGAATATCTAGCTCTCCCACCTGGATTTCATCAGTAACATTAAAAAATGGTGGTCTAAAGACATGCAATTCCAGGGATCAAAAATGTATCTCCTTCATAAAAGACTAAAGCACATAAAGTTCCGGCTCAAATAATGGAACAAGGAAGATTTTGGTAGCATTTTTGTGGACAAAAAATCAGTGGAAATCAAAATTCAGGAACTCAACCAGGTACTGATTGAAGATGGCTTTGACAAAGTCAAAAGTGATCAGGCTGATAAACACCATCAAGAATGGGAGAAGTTATGCAAACAAGAGAATATATTTTGGAGGCAAAAGTCTAGAGTTCAATGGCTCAAAGAAGGAGAGCGTAATACAAAAATTTTCCACATATCCACTATGGCTAATAGAGCATACAACAAAATCTCTACAATAAAGGATGAGAATGGGGAGTTTCAGATCACTCATAAGGATATTGAAACTGTGTTTGTTCAGCATTTCTGAGGCATCACTCGAGAAAACTATCCAGACAGGGAACTATCCATCAGGGAAATTACAAGGCATATACCTAAGTTGGTGTCTAGAGAGGATAATTTTAACCTAAATAGACCAGTAACTGAAGAGGAGGTCAGCGAGGTTCTTAAAGACATGCAGAATGGCAAAGAACCAGGCCCGGATGGTTTCAATGTGGATTTTTTTAAAGCTTGTTGGAACATAGTCAAACAAGATATTTTGAATGTGGTGGAGGATTGCAAGAGAAGCAAAACTATCCTGAAAGCCCTCAACACCTCCTTCATCACCCTGATCCCCAAACATGACTCAGCCCAAACTGCAGATAAGTACAAACCCATAGCTTTATGTAATGTGGTATACAAGATAATATCCAAGGTAGTGGCTAACAAACTCAAACCTCTCCTTCCTTCTTTAGTGTCAGAGGAACAATCAAGTTATGTGGAGGGCAGACAAATCTTAAACAACATTATTCAAGCCCATGAGGTGGTTCACACACTTACCAGCAAAAGGCAGGCGTGGATGATCCTGCAATTGGATATTGCCAAAGTGTATGACAAGGTAAATTGGATTTACATCAAGAAGGTTCTCTCTGCTTTTGGGTTCGATCACAACTGGATCAGATGGGTTATGGCTCTGGTGACTTCTTCTAGCTTTTTAGTTTTGGTGACTAGCTCTCCCTCAGAGATCTTCATTCCTTCTAGAGGCCTCAGGCAGGGAGACCCACTCTCTCCCTTTCTCTTCATCCTCATGATGGAAGGACTTGGTCAGTCCATTACGCATGCCAAGGCCATGGGCAAAATCAAGGGCCTTCAATTAACTGAGAATGGTCAGGCACTAACTCACTAACAATTTGTAGATGATACCATGCTACAAGGAATCCCCACAGTGAAAGAAGCTTCAGCCTACAATCAAATCCTTAATGAATTTTCCATGGCTACAGGTATGGAAGTCAATCTCTCTAAATCAAAAATATTCTTCTTAAACACTAACATTGCTATTCAGATAAATATCTCACGAATTCTTGGATTCCAAAGGGATTCCCTCCCCTCAAAGTATTTGGGAGTTCATCTCACAGCCAAACCAATGCACAAGAGTATCTGGGAATCAGTGCTTAATAGATGCAGGACAAAGTCAAAAAATGGACCATCAGAGCCTTGAACTTCGTTGGTAGGTTGGTTCTGACAAAGGCTGTTCTGCAATCAATCCCATTATTCATGTTATCAACCCTTCCAACTCCCAAAGGTGTATTAGAGCAATTCAAAAATATTCAAAGAGATTTCCTTTAGGGTAAGGAGGAAACAAGGAAGAAATGGGCCCTGGTTTCTTGGGATAAAATCTATAAACCCAAGAGCCACGGGGGTCTAGGTTTAGATGATCAGGAGATTCTTAGTAAAGTTCTAGGAGCCAAGCTTTGGTGGCGATGGGTACAAGAGCCAAAAGCCCATTGGGCAAGGATCTGGAAAGAAAAATATGCCAGATCCTGGCACACTAGTGATCTCATAAGAATTTCTGGAAACATAAAGGGCTCTTACATCTGGAATAGAGCTTGGGAAAATAGAAGCCTAGTACAAAAAAATAGTTTCTAGGAAATCAGAGTAGGAGATCTAACACTCTTTTGGGAGGACAAATGGCAACAAGAACCAACGCTATTAAAAGAGGAATTTTTAAGCTTGAAGCAGGAAGCAGATTCCCAAGGGTTAAACAAAGTAAAGGATTTCTGGGATCTTTTGCATAACTCGGGAAAGTGGAGAAGCTGGAGAAACATTGACTGCAGAGATGATGACCCCACAAAAATTAAAGCAGAGGCACTTAGGTGCTTGCTAAAACAAAGGATGATCTTGGTAATTGAGGGGCAGGATCAGTTAAGATGGGGCAACAACAATAAAGGCACCTTTAATCTTAAGGAAGCAAAAGCTATTCTCCTTGAGCTAGATTCCAGTGTTCCGGACAAGACTTGGTAGCACCTCTGGAGACACCAAGGTTGGATGAAGATCAAGCTTTCATGTGGTTGGTTCATCATAAGTAAATCTTGACTTGGGACAATATTAGGAAGAGGGGTGTCATGGGGCCTTCTAGATGTCAGCTTTGTGAAGAGCAGGAGGAGACAATGGAGCACATTCTCAACAGCTGCTCTTACACCACCTGGCCATGGGATTCTTTCGCTACCATTTTCCAACGAACAGATAGGGACAGAGGAAGTATCCTAAATACCCTAAACAAGTGGAGAAGAAACTTTACGGAGAATGAGTTCCTCAATCTGGACTGGGGCTTCACACTAAGATTCATTATTTGGAATGTATGGAAAGAAAGGAATAAAAGAATATTCAAGAATTAAAAGTCTATCCCCCATTGATTTTTTGATCTGATCTTGAAAGAGCTCAGGGAGACAATTAGTACCACAGTTCACAATCTCCCCAAGAATCCCCCCTCAAAGACTGAGTTGAGAACTCTCAGGCAACTGGGAATGCAAGATATTATTTCCCAAGGACTAAACAGGAGAAATATGGCTATGGAGACAAAGAACTATTTCTGGAAACCTCCACCAAAAGGATATTTGAAATACAATATTGATGGTGCTTCAAAAGGCAACCCGGGAACAACTGGTTTTGGAGGAGTTTTAAGAAATGAAGAGTGTAGTATTATCTTTATCTTCCACTGCCATTTAGGAAAAACCACCAACAATATGGCAGAATTAATGGCTCTGGAGCAATGTCTAGAGTTTCTGATTCAGTACCAAGGCTCTAATGTCATTATAGAAGCAAACTCAGAGATAACCATTAACTCTGTGAAAAGAATCAACTGTGCTACTCGGCCGGAGATAGTCTCAAATCATTGGAGACTAATCCAGGTTTACCAAAGAATCCAAGTACACCTCCAGGGACTTCGAACTGTTAGTTTTAACCATGTTCAACGAAGTGCCAATAAGCTAGCGGACATACTGGCCAACCAAGGTGTGAACAATGCAGAATTCGGGGTGGCAAGAAAGTGGTAGGAGATGCCTTAGAGCCGTTTAAAATCTCTCTGCGACGAACAAGCTGTAAAGGACAGAGAATTTTTTTGATATCAGGCTAACGTGAGGGATCTGGGTATACTTTTGTAACAGGTGGCAATTATCTGTTGCATGTTTCCCACCCACCTGACAAATAATGCACCAGAGTGCAGGCGTGGCACTTGGTCCTGCTTGTACCTCCACTTTTATGGCATCAAGCCTCCCCCCGCCAGATATTTTGTGAAGACAGGTTAATAGTCCTTATCATGTGTTTGGCTCTTGCATTTAACATATCCTACCTCTATACGTACCTCCAGTCAGGATACCATTTCTTGCTTCAAGCTCTGCAGTTCTAAATTCAAGTTTTGAAGTTGCGCCTGGATTTGATGAACTCCCAACCCTGGGTCCAGTATTGGGGTCTCGTGTAACTTGTCTCTAGTGCCTCGGCTTGGGTTGATATCTTTTGTTGTGACAGGGTCGTCCTCAAATATGGTGTTAATGACGCCACAAACCATATGCAATGCTGCTCATCTGTCAGTGTCATGTTGGCCTCGCGGATAGCTCTTCTCAAACTCTGATCCAAATCCCACGGAGTTTCACTAGGCATCATTTTCAATCTCTTTGAATCCAATAACTGACTGGGTCCCTGACATTGGGTGTCCAAATTCCTTATTTAGCGCCTCTTGGATTGCAGTAATACCTTCAGTTGGATGATCATTTGAATACTTCATGTACCAAGTCAGTACGCGATCCTGAAGCGCACTAACTAGGGTAGCCTTCTTGATGTTATCATCTGTGATACCTTGAGCATCCCATACATATTTTATCACAAACCAGAATCATCTTGGTTCCTCATTCCCTGCACCTTTAAATATTGGCAGCTTAACTGAACTTGCCATCCCGATCTTTGAGGTTGTTGGAGTTGGGGGTGGGGTTGGTGTAGGAGTGGTTGGATTTGATGTAGGTGGTGGTGTGGATGGTGGTATCAGGGGGAAGCACTCTTTGATCAACCGGACTGCACTTCTTGGTGAGAACCTCACGAGTTCTTCCTCGCTTTCCTGGGAAATGGAAGCTAACAGACTGTTCCCTACTCCTCCCGTTCCGCAGTAACCTCTTTTGCTCTGCATTACTCCAGACATTAATCAATGTGCATAATTTGTTTTTCATATAATAACATCTTAATCCATGTATTCAATGATTTGATATACCTACCTCGCAGTCCTTGAAGAAATCGCCTTTCTGCCTCACTATAGCTCACTGTGGTATCTATTGCAAACTTAGTGATAAATCCTCCTATTACCCAATCCAGCCAATGTTCTACTATGCGTGCGATCTTATCCTCGGTGGCTTCTAGCCGGCAAACCAGTTTTGGGGTCCACACAATGGGCTGGTCCAATCTTCACCTTCCCATGCTGTCAGCTAGCCTTGCGATCCACTCGTACAGCTCTACCAGGAATGACGCAAAGAAGATCTCATGAAGGTCTGTGAATATATATCGGTCCAACCAATCTTCTTCTGATATTCACAGGTTTCTATTTTCCTGAACTTCGAACTTGTGGAATTTCAGATCCCACTTCTCTTCAATCTCATTCTTTGTAGGGTTCCAGTGTTCCCACATCAGACACCCCTTAGGCAAATCTCGGTCCCAACAATGGAACCATTTGTTGGCTTATATGGGCCTGACCCAAGTTCGGAAGAATTATTTAGCCAAGCAAATCCCGCAGCTACTGGCCCTTTCGACAACAACCCGAGAAGCGCGGACTGAGGTCTCACCCGAGGTAGTAGGGGAGGGTGCTGGAACTAGGTTTCCACACCCTTAGGTTTAATATATGTGGTCTGAGAGGTTTGCGCACCGTCCTATAGCCTCGCGCTGCACTAGATCCGTGCAGATCCAGATAACCTTAGCTTTCTCTTACCGCACTGATTACAGATCTAATTTATTTTATTAAGTATTATAACCCAAATCTACAAAGAAAGGTCTCTAAGCAAACATTTATTACTTTCATTTAGTTCACATATTAAGATTATACCCGACTCACAAGTACTCAATCAAAATAGTTTCATTAACCATAAAAGAACAGAGTTGCGATAGTTCATAATTAACACAAAATTTAGAAGAAACTTATCTTGATTTCCACTTATCACCCTTACATCCAGATCTGCCCTGCGCACTCAACTACCGGGGTCTGCGCACACAGCTGCGGACTCTTCCAAGCCTCTACGCACATAGCTGCAAAGCCTCTATCCTCTACACAAACCCTCGACTCGGACTTACAAACACTCTCAGAATGCTCTTCTCAGACACCCATTACATTTCAGATCTCAAAATCATACCAAAAACTTAGCTACTCTACCCATAAGCTTCGCTCTATTTATACCTTTCCATGGACCATGATCCATAGGCAGGCCGACTAAACTTACATTTCTTTACATTATTTTTGGGAAGACTACCCTTTTGACTTTGACTTATTACAAATCACGCTCCGCACATCTCGCAGAGTATTTACCCTGCTCTTACCCAAAATTGCGGGCTTTGCACCCCCTACCCATTGCACGGGGCTTTTGCTACCCAACACTTCATTATTTATGAAGGATTTCATTGGAGAGATTGTACCAACAGGGAGGTACCACATGCTACGTTATAATCGCAATCACAATTGGCGGTTTGACATCCCTTAGAGAATAGCGACACAACGGATGCAATATTGCATTTAGTCATGTTAAATGGTGCATTCGGGTCTGTAATATATATCGCAATTGGCAGTTCAGCGGTGTCAAGTCTTTTGAACATTGTGATTCAATGGATGCAATATTTCAATAGGTCATATTGTAATGTTGCAACAGGTCCGCATACATATCGCATCTATATATTATATACTCTTCTGCTCTTTGCTATAACCTGTTCGGGTCCGTGTATTATCGCAATCGACACTTTCAATGTTGCAAGGTTTTACAAGAGTCTTGTGATATGGCGGATGCGATAATATATCAAATCATATTGCAATGGTGTAGTCGGGTCCACATATATATAACCTTCCCACTCTATAACATTGGTTATATAGAATTTAACCACATGAAATCCTTATATCCGTGCTATTTCTATTATAATGTTTATATAATAGAAATACGCAATAATCATGCGTAACTTACCTTTTTTTCCTTTTTACAGCCTTTGCACATTTTCCGATGTTTGCCTTTTTCGAATCAATCCTCCACTGTAGATATTACCATCCCATCCAACGGTTGATATTACACTCGACCAACAAAGCTGCTCGGTGATCATGCACCATAGAGCAAAAACGCATTTGATCCAATGCTCGACAACGATATCGGGTGAGCTACATGCATGACCCTTAATCAAATTCCAGACCCGATGTAAATTATAAATCGCCAATGTAGAAAAGTTCAGGTTCGACCTCTCGCTTAACACCCGTTCACCTTTTTAACCTGAAATCCATCGGATGATGAGGCCCGAGCATTCTACGGCTTGTAGGATTACACTAACACGTAGGTTAGTCAATAAACTCAACATTGTAGGATGACTATGGTAAGTTGGATTTGCGTTAGGAGCTAACTCTTTCAACCATACGATGACCGTTCATCTATGAGATCCAATAGATCTTGTGCACTCTTCGTTTGTTTCCTCCTTAACTTAATCTCGCTTGCTTTTGATGGACTCTATGTTAAAACCACGGTTTCTGCCACACTCCGTTTAACACACGGCATTCATATATCGATTCATTCACTTAATATTGGATCGCCATCGATCCATTTAGTGGGAATACAAAGGAATACCTGGTTAACTGTTGAATGTGGATACATAGAGTAACAAGAGTCCACACCAGGCACGAGTCTTATCCTCTCGGCTCAATTATAGCAATCAATTGACCTCTGTCTTAAACCCCCTCTAATACTCAACCTCTCGCTTCTCACTCAAAACCTAATCATCTCAACTCCCTTGACTTTCCACTCTTCTATGTTTTATATGCCTACTCTGATAGCTCCTATGACTTCTAATATGCTCTCCAATGGCTTGACTATCTTGGCCTTCCTTTGGTTTCTCCTCATGGCTTCTTGCTCCTATTTCTTCACGGATCTGCTCTACTTCTCCTTAGCTTCATATCATCATTTAGTATCCTAGAATATTTTTATATAGACATACTCCTGTTGCTTCATGGATCTGCTCTACTTGGCTTCACATCATTGTTTACTATCCAGAATATTGCCATATTGACATCAATGACAACCTAGATTAATAGCATTAAGTAGTTTCGGGATTTTAAGTCCCGAAACACTGGAAAGTGGATAAGGCTGTTTAAGTGGGAGGCATATAAAACTGGCTATTTTAGAACGTGCTTCCCCCCCCTGCCGATAAATTTCGGATGACAAATGAGGGTTGAAAAGGGCAGTGGGCAATCAGATGAGGGAAGGGTGTGCGAGATGAGAGGTGAGCTAGTGAGTGTTTAACACATGAGCGGAGGGGGGAGTAAAAGTTAGGATAAGGGGTATTTATGGGTTTTTTTGGGTGAAATAGGGAAATTAATAAGGGGAAAGTGGTTTTTTCAAAGGGGAAAGGGTTTCACACTAGGAAAAAGGGGGTTTTGGGTAAGGGAATGAGTTTGGAGGGTAATTTGTTGGGAAAATGTGTGAAACCAAGGGCAAAGGTGAAAATGGAAGGAAAATGGGATATTATTAAGAAATGATGGGATAACGGGGAAATTAGTAAGTATGTAGTGGGGGATGAAATGAAATGAAGGGAAGTTAATCAAATCAGCTATTGAACATCCTTTCACTTTCATAACTGCTCCTGCACATTGAAATACATGATCAATCATGATAAATGTGCTTATGCTTCAATCAACTTTGTACTTCTTCAACCTTTCTTCTACCTACCCTTTACTTACCGTAACATTTTTTCTTCTCTTTATTTGGTGCATTTAAGCTAGTAGATCCTTTCTTTCCTTTTTCTTTTGAAAAGAAAACTATCTAATCCTAACCTTATAACATCCAAGGGCTCACATTAAACTAATGAGCTCCTTATTATTCTCTACCTAACTACTGATCTGCCAAGATTAAATAGTTTGGCTAGATCTTTTATTCTCTAACTATAAACATGAAATTTAAAGCATGAAATAGTTAAGATTAAACTATTTGACTATCATGGGTTGTGGCATTTATGACAAGCTGCACACAACCATTATTTTTCATAATAAAGGAAAAAATAGTGGCACTTGAACTTGCACACTTTCATGATTTGTTTTTTGCTTCTCTCTCTAACCTAACATTTTATTTTTGCCTTCATTTTTTAGGGCATATATTCTAACATTTTCTTTGATATGGACATATTTATCAAAATATTTCTTAACATTTTTATTCAGTATTATTTTTTTCCATATCCTAGCTTAACATTTTTTGAAAAATATTTTCATTTTTTGACTAATTGATTCTAACTTTACCAAAATCAAAAAATGCTACAACACTTTCTATATAGACGAGTCTAAGAGGTCACAATATAATCAGATCCTACATAACAATAATATTGTAAGGGCACAACAATAACAATAGTGGTCTTCTATGGGGCACAATAATATTAATATGGGGACTACATGGGCACAACAATACAATAAGGGGGTTGGACTAATAACAATAAAGGGCTACACTAGTAGTATAGGGACCTAACAAGTTGATTACTGAACACCCTAACTAGGACATTTGGATATGATATTAGAATATAATCCACATATCCATAACATTACAATATAATTTGTAGATGATTCTAAAAGGTGGGCTTCATATAAATTCCAACGCATTAAAGTAAATTATGTTATTTATGTTAGGAGTAACAAGCTTTGCACAACGTCAACATCATTCCAATGAAATTTTAAGCTACATCATCAATTTCCTCGATATTTGTTGTTGTGAATCCACTCTTTTGACATCAATTTCGCATTGTAAGGTCTATACTATTGATCTTTGGTTGGATGAAGACATCATCTTTTCAATCTCTACAATTTGATTTAAAACACAATGGGTTGAACAAGATTTACAACACAACGACTTTGATTCTCTAAGATCATTGTGAGTTTTCATTAAGTTTTGTTGCTCGGGGGTCTTTCAAACCACTAATGATTCTTTTGTTGGGCCCGCCTATTCATTTGCTCCAAAAACTATGGTTTTTATAGACGGCCCGCTTGTTCTTCTGCTCCAAACACTATGGTTATCTTGATGGGTCCGCCCATCTCTATTTCAAATGTTTTTGTATATATATTCAAGGGTTCAAAAAACTGAAAACACTATGATCAAGCCCTTTTCACCCTAAATTGCAAATGCTAGTTTAAGAAATTGATCGACAAAAATGTTTGATTAAAAATTACGAAACGACTCCAACAACCTATCATCGAGAGGGATGGGTGTATATGTACGCATTAAATCCGTCACCATTGGTATATCTTTCATTAAACAGTCACTTGCCCATAAAATAAATTGTTCACTTCGCCTTTCCACTCAAGTTTCCATGGGTTTTACATTTAAGTGTTGTTGTGGTAGTGAAAGCCATCAATTGTGCCTCCCCAATCTTGCTTCCTTGTGTGTTGATCAATTCAGTGTGAAAGAAAAAAAGTACAGAATGCATGCGGACTATAATTCATCGTCATCCTTTCAGAAGCCAATATTAGACACCAATCATGGACTAGATGCTCAAATAGTGGTATTCACCCCCTCGAAAAGGAAAAAGAAATTGAATGGGGACCACTACCCTTTGGGATTGGTTTACTTTTATGTTGCCACTAAGCATCACACAAATCACTCATAAAGTTGTACACCATTGTATTGATGGTTAGAAGCAATGATCAAATTTGAAGGCCTAGTCTTAATTTCAATTTGAAGGGCATATATTCATCCAACACTTCTATAATGAAAAGCTAAAAAAATATTATTTCTACATTTCTTTTTTAATCAATTTTTTTTTCTATTAAATAAATTAAACTTAAAACTATGTTGTTAGAAGATATCACATTATGACAATGTGAGATAGATAATATAATGGGATCTAAAAATTAAAAAAAAAAAAATTAGAATTGCAATTTTTAATAACTGTTGCATTTTTTAAATAAAAAAATGGTTTCATTATTCTTAAAAATATCTATGATATTCAAATTATGCATTTTTAATAATTAATACATGTGATTCAAGCCACTCCTCTAAAGTTTAATTGAAAAAATTCCAAGCAATAAAAAATTGTACATAAAACCAACTCACTAGCCTGGTTGTGGTTGATGGCTCTCTGGGCTATATGAGAGATTTTAGAATACCTTGAAATCATATTGAATGAACTTCTTGTTGTGAATAGGTTAATGGTAAGGAAATGTTATTCACATTGATTGTGGTTTACTCATACCAAACAGTTTTTCTCAACTTTTCCAGCGTCAAAAAGACATTGAACGTGGACATTACATGCAAAGATAAGAAACCCAAGAACACCTAGAAACATATTGAGAAGAAGCAACAAATAATTGATTCAACAACAACTTCAAGTGAGCATTGCCATGAACAAATAGAACACGTGCCATGAACAAATAAAACACGTGGGAATTTCACAATCTTGAGCCTACCATCTCTATCTTTCTTAATTGGAATCCATTCTACAATTCTTTGGGCAATAGAAATCAATGCTAACATAAGAGCAAGACCTAGGTGGATACAAAGCATATGATTTATCATACATCCATCTCCCCTTGAATAGATCACAGTGGACTTGCAGTCTTGTTGAAGAACATGTGTGTGCCCTTTACTCCCATGGGCGCATTATTAACACTCTTGTTACGTATCCTTGGAATAGGGTTTCTGTAATATTCTTAGCAATTAATTAATTATGTCTCATTGTTCCTCTGAGATTTACGAGGAGCCTGAATCTTGTTGCTGATCTTGGAGAAGATTATATTCAAACACACATTAAACATCTTTTAACTATATGTTTGGCATTAAATGCTTCTTGATTACAAGCACCCATTGGTCCTATTATTTACCCGAATAGGAAATTCAATGGATATGTACATGGTGTCTAGCTTTCACTTAAATCTTAATCTTTATCTTAGTGCTTATAATATAAATTTTCAGTTGATATGTTTGTTTATATAAATATTATAGTTGTATAAAAAAAGAGTCTTCTATGGAGGGGAGGAATTACCCGGTTAAAAGTGGCTGGAATCTGGGCAAAATTGTTTCAAAAAATCTTGCTCTAGTAGTGTTTGAATCATGTTTTTGATGGTGGAAATAAATTTAGCACCATCAAAAACCTCTAGAACACCCAAAGTATTGAAGTTTGACTACTATAACTTTGAATTAGAAAAATTCATACTAGATTTTATCAAAACAGTCCAATTAGTCTAAGGCCATAAAATAAATGCTTAGATATAATTATTTTGAATTTCATTGTGTTTCATGAACAAACATTGATACAGTGAATGTGGTGGTCAAGAGGAATAAATGAGGTGAGCAAACGCGTTGATGTTCATCCCACCTTAGACGTGCATTTCAAAATAGACATCCAGAAGGTGAAATGTCCATGAGTGGAAGCACTCTGGCCTTCATCTATGATATTTGGTGACATTACGACCCTGAAATTCCTGCGTAACAGAAAGTGACAGGTTTTATTATTATTATCATTGATGAATGGAGCTTATCAGAATTGCAGAATTTCCAGGAAGCTGCAATGCGGATGTCGGATGCGGATTAATTATCATTTAAACCATTGCCTCGGATTAATATATCTGTGAAGCCGCCCACCGATATATTTTATTAGTTCATGGAGATGACCACGCAAATAAGTTAAAAATTATGACGAGTCTGAGCCTACAGGAACAATAGATATCTTGTAATTTTCAGAAATTTTCGGATGCGGATTAATTATCATTTAGACCATTGCCTTGATGTGATGTTCACGAAATTTCTGTGAAACCGCCCACCGACATATTTTATTGGTTATTAGTTCTTGGAGTCTGAGCCTACAGGAATAATAGATATCCTCCTGTAATTTTCAGAAATGGCCGCCAGACGAGTAATATTTAAATTGTTTAAAAAACGCGTAGAAATTGAAATTAAAATTTCCTTTTGACGCGTAATTTTTGCTGAGCACTTCTCTGACGTGTTCAATTTTGCGAGTATATTCTTCATCGATGTATTCGCACCCTCGCTCACGGCGCTGTACTCCCCCACCAGTGGTAGTGACAACCATCAATTGTGTGGCCCCTCGGTTTATACACGCAACCAGCAATTGAATTTCAAAATAGGCCAAACAAATAAGTTTTTATTAAAATATTTTTATATATAGTTAATTGAATTTATCTTAAAGATGCTTGTTATACTCTCACCTAAAATTTAATTCTAATCAATCAAATAATGAATTTATTATTACTGTAATCTGATGATAATCTTTTGATAATGACCGTCTCTTTGTTTAAGTATCTAAAAGTATGTTAAAAACAAAAGAAATAAAAAAGGAGATAATGTGATTCACCAAAAATTACATAGGAGATAATGTGATTCATATTAATTATAACAATATTTTTCAGTAAAAATCACATAGGAGATAATCTCGTCTATGTGTATCAAACCAACCAGTGTGATTCATCTTCAAGACAAAATGATGAATAACTAGCTGTTAGAAAATAACAACTAGTTTGACTAATTATTTATTTACTTATTCATTTATTATATATATTAATTCTAATTATTATACATTAATATTATAACTTAATTTTGATTTTATTTATTATATAAATTAAAAAAAAAACTTAATATTAATTATTAATGAAAATTCTTTTTGATTTTGGGTAATAATAATAATAATAATTAGTCAAACTAGCTGTTATTTTTAACGGCTAGTTAGTTGCTCCCTTTCATCTAATTATTTCATTGCCTAGATCCGATTCATCATCTTGTCAACCACACTGTTAGTTTCGAAAACAAGTCCACTAGATTATCTCCTATGTGATTTTTACGGAAAAATGTTGTTATAATATATTAATTATTTATTTTAATATACATTTTTAAAAATAATAATAAAATCATTTTGATATTAAACAACATTTTAAAAAATAATTATCATGATTTCCAATTAATACATTATTTTCAACAAATCATAATTTTCCTTGCATAATAAAATAGATAAAAAATAATGTTTAATTGAAATACACAACTCTTGTCTTTTAGATAGAATAGATAAAAATAATAAAGTTTGAATGGGTTCAACAAATGAGCTACAATGTTGCAATTAGGATTCTAGGTAGAGAAGGAATCCTAGAGTGTGACTAAGAAGTGATTGTTAGAAACCCTGAACAATATTGAGAGGGAGAAGGCTGAATCAATATTGTGTCTTATGACCAATTTTACCAATTTTTCACCTTTCTTATCACAAACCTCAATTCCTCTATTCATTCGTAGTTCATTAGCAACATAGTATATGAGTAGATGTAAATATGAACGAGTAAACCACATGAGCGGTTACTACATAAGTAAGTAACCATGAACCATATGCAATAAGATCAATAAACATGAACATAAGATCAACAACACATCAAGGCACAATCAAACATCACCAGATGTAAGGTAGAACGCACAAGGGTAAAAACCATCGACAAAAAATAGTCTTCATCATCGTCTCTTCTATTATCATATTAATTTTACATCTCATTCACTCGCCACCACCAGTGTGCAAGCCACAAGTTTCCAATCATACAAGCCACTATTCGCTTTAAACAACAACCTGTATGAACTTTGCAGACCACCACCTGCAGGAAGCCACCACTCCCTCGACTTTGCAAGGCACCACCTGTTGGAAGATATTACTTCCAATCAATCTTGCGCAACCAGCACTAGACTATCCAACCACAACTAGATGGAAGTGAAATACTCCCAAGTTCTCGGGCCATTACCTGAAGGATGTCATTACACCCTAAATATGAAAGCCACCACTTGATCACTGAAATCCCCAACCTTCAACACATCTCATGGACCTCATTTCAAAGTATTTCACACGAGACCCATATACTCAAATCAACAAAACAATTAACCTATTTTCATCAATTTTCAAATTGGATTCATAATAACAATCTGCACATATAACAATCTCTCTGCTACAACCAATCTGCTCATATATCAAACTTTGAATATATGCCCTCCAACACAATCTTAGACGCAATCAATACATCATCTCAACACAGTCAACACCATACATATAAATTTGCAATCCACATCAATCCTCCAACATATATATTCTCAACATAACTCAATCATTAGTATAACAAATCTAAATACAAAAACTCAGTCGTGTATCAACAAAGTGACCATAGAAGACATGAATACAATGCTACAACCATATGAAATAAAACATGATTTGCTGAGTTGTAAACTCCTGCATACACCATGTTAGCAATACAAGTGTGTTGTATAAAATATGCTAACATCCAATCTCCAACGTAACGGGAATCTCATCCATCAAATGTCTTCATAAACCTGCATCAAACATTTGTTGAAGCATGCACACGAAAAATCTGCAATAAAACTTATCACCTCCAACAATCTGCTATATTTGTGTCTCTCCTCTCACCATTGGTTCTCAAAGCTCTCAAATGACTAATTCTCATAAAGGAACCAACCAAATTTCACAAATTTTTCTCCTATAAATAATTTTTTGGAGTGATTAAACATTCAAAGAAATGGAGAGTTAACCATGTATGTTCATAAATTATAAATTTGGTATGGTTCATAGAACTTTCCTCAACTCAATCCACCACCATTTTCATTGAATGAGAGATATTTTCCAACTTAACTAATCACCTTCTCAATAAATAAGAGACTTTTTCAAGTTTAAACCAAGGGTTCTTTAACCCTTAAAAGTGTTGTTTCATACCCTAAAGGATCATAGTCAACTGATTACATCATTCCCCAGAAGTTCCACATGAAAAACCACTCGGAACTGGCCAAAACTGGACCATACTTACTGCTCCACTGTCAAGGTGCGATGCATACTAACTCCTACACTATCCAGGTGCGATGCATACTGAAGAGGCCTTCTGTGGGGTTCGAAGAGCGATAATGGACAAATGTCTGAGACAATTTGCTAAGTGGATGCTCATGGAATATTCTAGAAACTTCTCCTATGACACTTGCCTCTCTGAATTCGCCCAGGGATGAGTAAGAGATCAAAGAAATCTCCAAGTGGAACCAAGAGCTACAAGTGGAATGACACTAATCAAAAACCCATAGATGACTCACACCCTTGCAAACATCTATAAATGGATCCCTCATCTGAGAGATCTAGAGTCTGGAATTTTGTAATTTGTAAGGAAGTGCTGATAGTTTGTATTTGAGAAGGAGCATTCTATTGTTGGGTGATCTTGCTTTTTATGAGGTGAATAGGGCTTTGATGCTGGGAGGATGATGCTAGATCAGATAACTGGGTTGTAATTCTCCCTTCTATTTTAATAAAGTTCTTTGAGTTTTTGTCCATACAATTGTGTACTTGTGAACTTGTTATTCATTAATGCCATTGTATGTTCAATGTATTTCTGATTCTGCATTGTTTATGATATTATAGATCGAAATGCTTTGATGGTGTTTTGTTACTTTGTCTCTACAGGTATTCTCTAAGCGAGACAAGTAGGAGAGGAGTGGCAAGCTCTATCAAGGGAGAGAGAAATCAAGCAAGGAGTCAAGCGAAAGATCCAGGTTGGTCCCTTTGCTTCTCTCTTATCTATCATACATAGAGGAAATCCCAAATTACTTTGATTGTTTGTTTCTAAGATAGCTACCAATCTCAGTGGGACTAGCAGATCGAAAAGACATTAGTTTTCCTAGAAACACAACCTCATTTACATTACACAAATGAAAAATTCATGGATGATACAAATGACAAGACCTCCTTTTTATATATAGGAGTCTAAGGGGTCATAATATAATCAAAGCCGACGTAACAATAATAATGTAAGGGCACAATAATAACAATAGTGGGCTTCTATGGGGCACAATAATAATAGTATGGGGACTACATGTGTACAACAATATAATAAGGGGGTTGTACTAATAACAACAAGGGGTTACACTAGTAGTATAGGGGCCTAACATGCCCCTCTCCTTCAAAAAGTGTTGTCCTCAACGCTTGAGTAGTTCTTGATGTTTCTGTATAAAATTATTGTCCTCCCATGTGGAATCTTTAGGGGGTAAGTTCTTCCACTTGATGAGATGCTCTGAAATTGATCGATTTTGTAGCTGTCAGGTTCTTGTTTCTGTGACTGCTCTAGGTTCCAATATGAGTTTTCCTTCCTCTTCAAATTCTGGCAATATTGTTTGAATTGGGATATTCTACAACTTTTGAATGAGTGGCCACAATTCTTTTTCCTTCTTCCATTCATCCCTTTCTTCGTTTATCCAATATGGTTGGATAATAAAAATAGCACAAAACAATGCTTCCACATCCTCATCCTTTCTTGAGAGTGCATCTGCACCAAAAAATTTCTTCCCTTTTCTAAAAGACGAACCTCATGTTGAATGTTACCCTTTAAGTACCTATGAAGACATCAATCCTTTGTTTCTCTAGAATATCATTTACCCTTATATTCAATTTTTGAAAGTCCTCAATGTGCTCTTCCATTGAACACTTTTGTTTGAGATTTATCAATTTGCTAAAGAAGGTGTTTCTCTTTCTATCCTCATAATGTGATATCATTTCCTCCGTGAAAATTGACCGCGTAACAAGTGGTTTACGAGAAGAAAACCCTTTATACCATAAAAATTGATCCAGTTCTAAATATGAAGATGCAATACGTACCTTTTGTAACAGTTTCACCTCATGTAGATCAAAATATTTCTCCGTCAGTCATATCCAATTTACCGGATCCTTGCCATCAGACTTCCTCATATCGCCTTTTCTTGATTTTAGGAGCTCGATATTGAAACGACTATAAATCTGTAATTTCAACTCTTCCAGTTCTGCAGTTGTGACTTGCAGTAACCTTCTATGTCCTCTTTCCAATGCCATGAGTCTGATCAAAATTGGATTCTCCAAGAAAGAGTTATGTACAATCTCCCAAGATGACCTGATTATATACCTTTTTAGAAGAGCAAACTTGTATGAAGTGCCACGTATCACTGTTTTGATCTTTCAATTTGAAAAATATACACAAGAAAGCTACAACCCATCCTCTTTTTGTAACTTCTTATGTAATTTTAATCTGATGCTCATAGAGACAGTTATGACGATTTTCCCAAGATGACCTGTTTGGAATGTAATTCAGGGGTCCGTAAAAACCCTAATTTCCTCAGACTATATCTCTGAAACTGTAGTGAGACAGGATCTGAAATTTGGAGCCGAGGTTTAGACTGATTTCTTCTCAATTAGGTTTTTTCTTTATATTCTAAAACTTCGTAGCAAAAGAGTTATAGCAAAAATTCCACGATGGCCTATTTTAGTTGAAATTATGGAATTTGCAAAAACCCTAACTTCCTCAGATCATATCTCCGCAAACATAGCGAGACAAGCTATGAAATTTGAACCCGAGGTTCAATGCGAGTTCGTCTCAAATGGGTTTTTTATTTCACTTATGAAATGTCATAGAAAAAAAAAAGTTATAGTGAAAATTCCACGATGACCTATTTGGAGTAGCGAAACCCTAGAATCCAAAGCTTTGATACCAAATGTTAGGAAACCAACTCATAAAAAGATAGAAAAGATAGATCAACGCCTTAGAAATAAGCCTCTTCGAGGGGGAAACCTCCTTTACATTTCACAAATGAACAAT
>APFE031286290.1:0-67490 GCA_000404065.3 Pinus taeda | reverse complement strand
ATAGTTATATTAATCCACACTCTCAATGGCCTTGTTGAAGCAATCCACTTTGGTTCTATGAAGGTATAACCAATCCATATCCAAAATCATACTATACGATCCCAATGGAAATACATCCAAATGTGCTACTATAGGCATACCATTTAACTCAAATTCACAAGCTCTTACCCAATGGTGAACTCACTTATTTATTCCTGTAGCCAACTGTACCAACCAATATTTTGCATGCACTTCTTTTCTCAACCCACACTTATCCACAAAGTGAGGATTAATATAACTATAGTTAAATCTAGGATCAATCAAAGTAGAAACAACTTGATCACAATGCTTATCGTCCATCTCAATGATTGATGCCTAATGATCCACCTTCCTGTTGTCCAAAGCTGCATAAATCTAAGGAATGCTCAGACCAACATCACCAACTATATGCACCTCCTAAGATCTGTGGTCTACCACCACTCTGATACTATAGACAATACTTTTTATGATGATCCTTACCACATATCCACCACTGCAATGGTTCTCTACCACCACCTCTAGCCTGCTGCTCTCCATGTCCCTTCTCAACTGTATTGAATCTCTTGTAAGGAAGTGCATTATATTTCTCACTTGCATCTTGAGGCCTTCCTCACTTTGGTGGCCATTTCCCCTTAGCTTTCTCATTTCTTTTCAAGTGATGCTTTGGCTCAACTTTTCACTTTGACTGCTCATAACATTGCTTTAAATTTTGGATGGCCTACTCCAATGATTTAGGCTCATCGAACTCAATTTGGTCTCTATATGCAACTGGAAATCTGCTGATGAATCTTTGAACCTTGGCCTTATCCTTTCTAAGGTAATGTACTTATCTCAACAACTCCAAAAATCTATTAGTATACTCCTCATCTTTCATAAAACCCATCTCTAAATCATAAAACTCCTTAGCTCTATCATCATACTACCTCTCAGATAAGTAATTCTTCTTAAAGAGCCTTTCAAACGAATACCAAGTCAAATCATCCTCATGTATGTCCATGGCATTATTCATGTCTTCCCACCAAATATCCTCTTTACCTTTGAGATTGAAAAGGGTTATCCTTGCTTTCATGTTTTCTGAGTAATCATGCAATCGAAAGAATTTCCTCATGCCAAGCAACCAAGCCTCTACATCTTGCGATTTCTTCATCTCTCCATCAAATGTAGGTGAATTTTCCTTCTTGAACTCATCCAAAAAGTATCCCTTGTAATTCCTCCTATATGAATGATAATGATGATGATCATGATGTCTATCAAAACCAGAACTAGAGTAATACATGTGTTTTTCACCCCTCCTATCCAGAGTGTCCAACATCCTGCCATCTCTAATAGTGTTAGATCTATTTGACCTTTGTCTACTATGAGACCTACTACCACATGCCCCATTAGTTCTATCCTCATGTCCATGGCTGATTCAACGAGGTTCCTTTTGCTGCAGATCTAACAAACTCTGAAGTAATATCGCATTCACATCTTCTTATTTCTCTTGTGCCTGCATTATTTTGTCACTGTCCACTTTGAAACTCCTTATTTATTCCTCCAGGCTTCTTAATGTGTCTTCCAATTCAGAAGAGTTCCCCACACCACACTTCCCATCTGATGCATAGGGAGATTCTATGTAGTCTACCACCTTACTAGCGATGTGATCTCTTTCCAGCAAGGCATACTATGTCAGCTAAATCAAATCACCATAAATCAACATGCCTTAGCATTCTTAGGGAGGATACCTTGTCTACAAGATCATAAAATCAGCGTGATGCAGGTACAACATAACCATAATAACATATATACGTATATCAATAAGTGCATCAATGCATAACCATCATACTAACTGGGGTCCAGTAATCAATGCAAGGACATATCAACAATGCATGCTATGACCTCATGCATGACAACAACCAATACTCAAGTATACACATTACCTCATGCAACTTTCCACCTGCATAAGAAATGCCTAATAAACTACACATACGCATAACTGCATGTATTCAAGAAAAAGCGATCAATTCTTGTAATCAACCTACAAGATTGATTCATGTAATCATATAACTAAGAATGCAGCAAAACGTACAAGGATGCAATCCAACTACATATAATTGTATAACCAATCATATACCCATGACGATGATTTCCATAAAATTGACATCACATTCCTCATGATATCCTTACTACTACCATGATCAATATGATGCAGTGAAACAAGCACATGGAACACAAGTGTAAGAGCCACACACGCAACTGACATGCATGCATGACCAACACATTCACCCATATATGTAGCACCAGATATGACCCAAAGAGAGCATAACCATGCTCTGATACCAATCTGTAACACCCCCTCCCAGGTCTATCCAAAGTAACCATGCTAACCAGGGTAAAATTGAGGACAGATGATACTACAATCATATTCAACCTCCTATGTCACCTTAAGGAAGTGCAGTTGATGAAAGATCACATATAGTCATCCAACATCATCAATAGAACCCTCAGGAGAAAAGTCAGCCACTCAGACAGCCTGTCCCTGCGTCCTAGTAGTATTCTGTAGCTCTTAGGCCATATTCACTCTCATGTTATGGTCAAGGGGGTGGCCAAAAACCTAAAGTTTCTCTCATAGGCCTGCCTGCCAGTGACTATGGACCAGAATTTCTAGTTCTGTGCCAGCGACCCCAAGATTTAAGCTACTTTTCTAGCCTAGAATCCTGGCCTTTGCTCAGAACTTGTTGTAACTTCCAAAATTCATTAAAAACATAATACCAATTCTTATCAATAAAAAATCACCCTCAGGACTAGGCCCGAGCATCCCCAACTAGGACTGATATTCTATCAAACACTTGGCATCAATGCAACCTACAGGTCTAGGTTACAAGACAGAGCATAAATGACTAAAACAACTTATGAAACATAACCAAACGGATCACCTCCTCCATTGAACTACTACATCATCAATTACGTCTTGTATCCATCCATTTAATAGTTACAAGTAAATATATGAAATAACCATGACATGAACCAGTCATTCAACCATTCTTATAACTAACATAAAACCATATAAATATCAAAGATATGACAACCATTAAATCCACATATAAATAAGAGAAAAATTAAGAGAACTTAACTTTTATTAATCATAGGCAAAGCGACCAGGTTCAGGACTTCCACGTACCACTTGACCATAGAGATGGTTGAACCAAATCTCTTTTTCATCTAATCATCCTTGTGCCATATTCCAAGCATGAATGTGGGATCTATTGGGACAGGGTCCCCTGCATCAAATTTTGTTAAAGTTTTGTTAAATTTGTAAAAGATATTGTAAAGTATCCACATTTTGAGGAGTGTAGCATGAGTAGCACAGGTCAATAGGAATCAAAGGGGCTTAAGAAGGTCAAAGCCCCTTAGTTTGTTAAAGTCAAGTTGTTTTGAGACCTGCACATGGTTCGTGGACCATGGTATTGTAATGAAGGAAGAATATAAAAGGAATTCATAGAAGAGTCATAGAGAGGTAAGAAGAAGCTAAGTAAGGAAGTGCATGAATTGAGTCTGAATTTATTTGTTTTGTACTTGGGCAAAGGGGAAGGCTCCTATAGCTGTGTGTGTAGAGACCTTGGTAAATCTGTAATTGAGTGTGCAGGGTTTGAAAGAGTTGTATCTGAGGATTTGAAGCATAATAAAGACATATTTTAAAGTGATATCTGTTTATATGTGTATTACTATTTATTTATAAATTTTCTATATTTATGAATTGTTGAATGCATTTAATCGAGAAAAGTAATTAATAGGCTCGCAAAGATGTAGATCTACTTATTTGTATGATGTTATGCATGTTTAGTGCAATTGGCGAAGGACATAAATCTGCTAACTATTATTTACTGTAAATTTTGGGGTTTAAGGGTTAGGTTTCGTGAAGGTCAAGATAAAGCCCTAGATTTTTAGAAAACACATCACATAGCCCTCTAGATGAAAAAAACAAGTTCTAGCATCCCCCAACACTGCCTCGGGTGAGACTGCAGCTTGCGCTACGTGGGTTATTTTCGAAAGGGCCGGTAGTGTAGGGTTTTGTTGGTTAACACAACTAACTCTAAACCTGGGTCCAAGTTCCCTTATGCCAACAAATGGTTCCGTTGCTGGGACCAAGATCTATCTAAGGGATGTGCGATGTGGGTTTCATGGAGACCAACAAAGGAGATTGAAAAGAGGATAGATCGGAAGATACATGAGTTTGCAAATCAATAAAATAGGAATCCACATTTGTCGAAAGAAGAGTGGTTATAGAGATATCTGCATATAGAAAAACAAAAAGTTTATGGTCAACCTACTTGGAAGCTCGATAACCTTATTTCATGGAATCCAGAGTTAGCAAAGCACTTAGAAGCATCAGAACACAAGACTATGAAGGCTACTTTGGGCAGATTTATCACTGATTTTGCGATTGATATGTCTTCTAGTTATAGCGAAGTTGAATGTTGGTTTTTCAAAGGACCAAGAGGTAAGTATTTGAAGTCTTTGAAAATCTAGATTAAAATGCTATTGTGAAAGAAACAGGTTATGCCACTAAATTGATGTTTAGAAGAGGCTCAATGGGAGCTACACGAAGTGGGAAACAATTCAGAAAATATCTAGATACAATTGCTGAGTACAATCTTCTATTGGGAGCATTCGATAGTGAAGAAGAAAGTAATAGTCCGAAGATGCCTAGAGGTGCAATGCAATTGGTAGATCAGGGCAATGTGGGAATACCACATCCATCTACTCCACCTCCACCATCACCCCCACCTCACACACCTATGCCTCCACCTCCACCTCCTCTATTTAGTATGGTGAACACTATGAACATGCCTATATTCAGGGGTCTAGGGACAAAAGACCCTGATCAATTTTGGTTTGTAGCAGATGCTGTGTGGAAGTCACAACAGATAACGGATGACAATTCGAAGAAAGTGCAACCAGTCACAACATTGCAAGATAGGGAATTGACTTGGTATATTAAGTACATTATGACTAATCCAACTATGTCATTGAAAGACACAAAGGATGTGTTGAATAATGAATTCAGAAAGCCAAAGTCTCAAGCCCATTATGTGACTAAGTTCAAAGAAATTAAGCAGAAGGTGAATGAATCTTCATGGGATATTGATCAAAGGCTGAAATGTCTGCTACAATAGGCTAATCTATAGATTTCAGATGAACAACATAAGGATTGGTATATTTCTATGTTGTTGCCTCATTTTAGATTACCATTGTCACATCAGAAGCTTGGATAGTAGGCTAAAGCACTAGAAATTTCTATGAAGTTGGAGGATTCACCTATTCAGAATACGAATATGGGAGTTTATAATATTCAGACGCAACTAGTCAGCCTGCATATGGAGTTGCAGGATCTCAAAAAGGGAAAAGAGCTAAAAAATGAGATCCGTTTAGAAGTGTGGTACATAAAGTGCAAAGGAAATGGTCATGATAAGGATCATTGATGACATATCAAAAATATCTAATTGGGGGAGGTCCTAACCCCCTGAAGCAAGAAACTTCTGCTGGATGAAGTAATGGTGTAGTGCCTTGGTGCGTTATCTGCCAAATAACAGGAAAAAACTCGATTGACAATTTCCATTTGTTGCAGAAGTTCGTATAGACTCCCCAACAACTGTTCTGCAATTTTTGTAAGACTGTAAGCCATGATGAGAGCAATTGTTGAAGTTATGAGTTAATGATGGACAAAACTCCGACATATAGAGTACAGGATGAGACACTTCCACAACAGGATCAAGGAGCACCTACAATGCATGTAGGATTATAGGGATGAGGAAGAGGACAAGGGGGAGGAGTTTGAAGAGGTCTCAAATAGATTATTTGTTACAATTGTGGGGAACTAGGCCACTTTGCATGAGATTGTCAGAACCTGACACACCCCTCTTATCAGTATTGACGATAGTTTGAACACATTATAGAAGATTATCCTATACTCATCACAAAGATGCAAAGGAAGAAGAACCAACAGCCCACTCAGAACATCTAGATGATGAGGTTAGAACCATGCAAGGATGGCCCAAACATTAATATAGTTACACGAAGTGGTGTAGCTATCGAGGAAGAAAAATTCGTAGGGAAACAACTAGAAGAGAATCCTGAGGTGCACAGGGTTGCTAACAAAGATACTGAATTCGATTTTCATAAAGCAAAAGTAAAATTCATGGAGGCAAAGAAAATATTTACCAATTCAGGAGCCTTCCATAGTTCGAGAGTTATCCTTCCAAATGCTAATACAGTCCAAGTTTGTGATGCCTTTTTGTAGAGTACAAAGATGTAGATGAATTTTTGTTCATCGAGGAGATTTTTGTTGATTATTTTTCACCAAAAATGTCTTCCCACATAATCTTTACTTTTCCACTGAAGAGATAGATGGAAATCCAAAAAATTACTGTGTATTCTACTTGATTTTCACCAAACTTCCTGAAGCTTCCCAAAGCAATCTTCAAAGTTAATTTAAAGGTAAAAAATTTGGAAGTGGCCCTTGAGGTTCTGAGCATTTTCTCCACAAAATCACATAGAAAGAGACTAAACTTTGTCTGAAATCAACAAATGGTAAATAGATTTTGTGGGACCTATTCATCCACCAGGAAAGAAGACAGGAGCATGCTACATCATCATAATGACATAATACTTGACCAGGTGGGATGAGGCAGAACTCATGAAGGATTGTAGCACAGCTACAAAAACAAAGTTTATATTTGAGTACATTCTGTCCAAGTTTGGCTGTCCTAATATTTTGATGAGAGACAGGGGTTTGCATTTTTTGAATGAAACGATTGCTTCTTTCCTAGAGGAATTCTAGATGTATCATCAGAAAATCATGCCATACCATCCTCAAGAAAATGGAACAGTTGAAGCTTTCAATAGGATCCTTGAGAATGTTTTGACAAATATCTATAATGTGAATAGGAACGATTGGGATGTGTGCATACCAATTGTTCTTTGGGCATATCAAACTACATGTAAGAAGTTGACTGGACACACACAATTTCGACTAGTTTATGGACAAGAATAGGTGATGCCAATGCAATACATAGTGCCCAGTTTGAGGATTACTGTAGTCACAGAGATGGTAGATCGAGATATAGTGGAAGAATTCCTCGCGTAGATACTTGAGTTAGAAGAAGATCGATTCTTGGTAGGTTTTCATCAGCAAGTGCAAAAGGCTAGGGAAAAGGTGTGGCATGATCGCCACATTAAGCAACACACCTTTAAAAATGGAGATTTAGTGCTACTATATGATAGAAAATTTACTAAGTTCCCATGAAAGTTTCAGATGCATTAGCTGGGGCCATACATCCTTTAGGAGATTATAGATGAAGGTGCAGTTCAGCTCATGAAGCTGAATGGGGAGTATTTCCAAGAAGAATCAATTGGAGCTGATTAAAGCTGTATAGGGGTGATCCTACCCCTAATCAAAGACTACATGGATATAGGACAATATTAGTACCTTAGGTAGTTGGAAGGAAGTGCGGGACTAAAAACTACTATGCCAGAAGAAAAATTTGGCGAAGAGATCGGGCTATGCGATGGTTAGGAGAAAGGCGCAAATGGGAGTTGCGACGAAGGAGTTGATCTAGTGAGGTGGGTCCTACACAACCTAGCCAGAAAGTGACCATTGGAAGCACTGTAGATGATTAGATGGCTATTTTTTCATTAAAGGCAGCCGGGGGGGGGGGGGGGGGGGGAATTTGAGGATAATATCTTTGGAAATCTGCCACAAAAGAGCATTAATGAGGGAGATCTTGAGGGAATAAATGGATTTGAATTCAAAAAGGGCTATATATACAACATCCAGCTCCACATTAGACACTATGCTTCCAGAGAGTTTGTCTTGAGATTTTGAGCCTAAGGTTGAGCATAGAAGGTTGTTGTATGTTTGGAAGAGATTAACAAGAGGTAGAGCGAGAATTTTCGTAGAGGGGGCTTGGGTTTGAGGGAGATTTGTTTGAGTGGAAGAAAAAACTCTTCTGGGAGAGCCTTGAAAATATGGCTACAACACCACTAGTCCCTACCACAACACCCAAGTCACAGAGGCAAAAACCTACTACATCCGCAGTAGGAGAGAAAACGTAGAAAAAGCCACAACAAGCCTCGATCTGGAAATTGCCACGCAAATTCTCAAATGAGATTAGAAAAAAAGGTCGTATGGATAAAATCAAGTAGCCTAACAAACCCCAGGACCTAGATGATGAAGAGATGACTATGGGGATTGAAAATATCAGTGCAGAGGAAACAAAGCTAATTTCTCGCCTGCTGCCATATATACCCCCTAGGAAATCAACTGCCAAAGTCACTAAGGACCCTGACTTGTTGAAATTCAAGGTATTCATGCCATTACTATCAAAGGAAGTACCTATTGAGGGAAACTTGTTGGACCGGGTACCATTTCTAAAGATGGAGGATTGGGATTTGGGCGATCATGTGAAATTTCCATAGCTAGAACTCAGTAAATCCTTGAAATCAGTTTACTATGAGGAGGCATGGGTCACAAATCTTGAACCAATGAAACTGGCAACCAGTATTGAGTGGACAGGGTTTCTCAAGATTTTGTATGTCCCACATTTTAGCCGCAACATTATTAATACCATCTGTGTGTGTTAATTGTTAGTGCTGGTTCATGATGGGTTCCTCTGGCTGGGAGGGTCCATCCTAATTGATGATATGCTTGTCCACATAATCACAATGCTACCTTATCAGGGCATGAACCCCACATATGCTTTTGTGGGGAAGCCATAGGAGAAAAATCTTGTGGATTAGTTGAAGAGCGAATTTGGGTTGGTGAAGAAGTCTCGAGGCTATGCTATTAGCTCTATATTAGATGAAGTTGTGTAGTTTGCTGCACATATCTTGGTAGGAAAAATAATGCGGAAGTGTCGTGCTGATGAAGTGCCGACATCAATGGTATCCTTAGCTACGCAGTGTAGTTAGGGGATCCAATTCAATTGGGAAAAGTACCTCTGCCAAGAATTCTTGGAGGATTATCGCGAAGCCTGAGAGGATGGAAAAATGTTCCACTACACGTGGTTATTGTTACTGATCATGGTAGTAGCTTGGAGGATGCCTAGGGATTCCTAGTTGTGCGAGGCTGCAAAATTTTCCTCGCTATGGGAAATGAAGGACCCTAATGATATCATTGAAAACAAGATGTTCTAGGTACTGTTTGAATCAGAGTTGCGTATGGTGACAAAAAAACAGCCACGGTTGTAACCCAATCTACATGTGCAGTATAAAGATGTAGCAGAATTCAAAGAAGATTTTCACAATCTTTCCTTGCATGCAAAGAAGGATGCCACAGGAACATGGCACACATTTCCTTATTTAGTGATGGAGGATGATATTATGGGGGTCATCAGCAAGTGGCTGAGTGATTGGCTCACCCCATCTAGCGAATCCACATGAACAAGTAAGGTCGCATAAGTAGAAACAGGGAAAACAACAACTGTAACAGATGCCAAGAAAGACAAAGAGAAAGAAGCATAGAAGGCTTCTAAGAAAGTGAAAGAAATGCAGAAAGCAAAAGATGTGTAGGAAGAAACAATGTAGGTCACCATTGACCTTGAAGAGCTTGATACAGAGCACACAGATATTGAAGTAGGAATCACAAATGAAGAGGAAGGGAGCACAGACCCCTATGTTGGATTGGAGGACTTAGAGTCCCCCTTGAGGATCAGGAAGAAACATAAGTGTATTTTGATAGGACCACGCAAGAAGCAGAAGTCTAATAAATATGCGGGTGCTAAACAATTGGCCCTCATGGAGGGGGATCTTAATGAGATAGGCAAGGAAATGTTTAAGGGTGGAAATTTATTTTAAAGCCTAGAAACCTTGGCAAATATCACTAGTACATATTATGCAATTTGTAAAATATTTGGAAACATTTTTGAAAAAGTATTCAAATTTCTAATAATTTTATATAGACTCTACATAAAATTTGGCAATTTTTAAGGTAAAACAATTTTATACTATAAAATTTGGATAAATAATTTTTAGAAAAAATGGAAATTAACAAATATTTTTTTTGGAAAAAGCATGGAAAATTAGCCCACTCATGAATATTAGCCCCTAAAATTTTCCCTGGAGATAGGCGATGTTTTCCACTCCACAACGGAAAACATATGGGGGCACATCGAGGACCAATACAAGAAGGTATTGGACAAAGTGCAATAGGGTCTGAAGGAATTGTAGGTCCGGACAAAAGTGATCCAGGCGAGTGTGGTTCAAGTGAGCGTGGGTCATGTGAGTGTGAGTCAAGCGAGTGAGACATCAAAGGTAGAACTGACTACAAACCTCCACGTAGTGATGCTATTGGAGGATTCGCTTCAGGTCGAAACAACTAAGGATCAGACGAGGTTGCCGCATATGACCAACATGAGTATCAACATTGTAGCACTACCTATTCAGACCTTGCATGAGCTACACTAAGGCATTTCATATGAGCTCTGCATCTGGGAGAAAAGAGCTCTATTGATTATCGAAGAAGTAAAGACTAACAATCAACATATTTTTGTAGAGAAAGTGAAGGCCTTGCATGCCCATGATGAGGTGATGCAATGCAATTAGGAGTTAGAGGCCACCATTACCCAAGTATGTAGTGAGTTCCCTGAGCTCCAAATTCCAGCTGAGGCAGCCTCTGCAGAGAAAATTCATAAGTTAGCTATTGCAGTAAAGGAATCTAAGGAGGAAATAAAAAAAGGTACAGTTTGAGCTACAATTGTAGATTTCAAAGCTTTAAATGAATCTGCAGCAAACCAAACCTCTAGAGATTAGAGAGCAGTGAGAAGATACCATTAAAGCATATATGACAACTTTGGCCATTACAGTCAAGGAATGCTTCTAATTATTTGAGTAGACAATGAAAATGCTGGCCTCACTGCAGGAGGACCCAAACTTGAAGAAGATCGAAGTAGACATCCGCAATAGAAAGTTGCAGTTTTATGAGATCTGAGTGATAGCGCAGACGGTTGCACCTATACAAAGGTTCACCAAAATTTAGAAAGGAAAGACTCTATAGGCATAAATCGATGAGCTATGCTGCAAAGCATCCATAATTGCAGCATAAACATAGTTGTGGGTTGATGAGGCAAGCCAATTATCTCAAGCGATCAAGGAGAAGCTAAAGGAACTTTAGTAGACATAGAGGACCATGGGCCTTGTAGTCGAAGGTCCAACGACAAAGAAGTTGGTCGAAGAAGTTCACTAGGTCACTGGGGAGGGAACAATAGATCTTCAGGTATTGAAGATCAAATTCAGCAACCTACAAGCAAAGGTTGAGGGAACACGAGAAGAGTGACTCGGGACGAGTCATGACTTTGTGTTGGGGGGTTGTTGGGATGGGGTCCTATTGTGCTTATCAACAACCCCCCATTTACTAGTATTAGTAAATGACATTAATAAATGGGGAACCTTCCAAAAAATCAATCTTAGCATCTAGTCATGCCTTTGTTTAGAATAAAATAAGATGTCAAAACAAAACTTGAAAAACCATGGAAAATTTACCTTTTCATACTTTAGTGTATAAAACTTCACAGACGATGAGATTCTTAAATAAGCACCACATGATCAAAACAACCTAAAAGTAACTTTATACCTAGAAAGTCGTGAATATTAAAATAAACCTTGAAAAACCCCGCTTTTAGAGGATTATTCTCGCATCGCAAAATGATTACGATAGACCTTCCTTATAAAAATTACCCCATATCCGCGAAATGCGAAATCATAAAAAACTCCTATAATCTTCTCGCATCATAGTTTCAACCATGCAGCGCTACTCAATAGAGCATAAGCAAATATTGCGAAATGTGATAGCATCTCGCATATCACATATCACATAAATTCACATAGTGGTAAGTCTAAAATGAAAACAGTTTTTGCGATATAGCAATCTGCGATATTGTGTAGCAAATCGTAGAATCGCTTTTATCGCGACTCAAAGGGCTCACGATTCTAGGAGAGTACTGCTTGACATTTGATGTGAAGTAATGGGCATTAAGTTAAGGATAATGGTTCATTAGTGGACATTTATTGAAAGAATGATTATGATCAGGTATGAAAGGCCATTTGACGCAAGTTGATATCTTCTAATGTGATTTAGAATTAAGACCCTCTATCACCTTTATTTTGTCCTTTTATTGATTTATTTCTGCATTCACTATCATTTTTATCCTATTGTGCTCTCCTCTTGTAACTTTTAGGAAGAACACATAGAGCAGGACATCCGAAGAAATGGTGAAGAAAGGAAAGGTACCTACTTCTGAGAAATCAGAGATGACCCCCCTGTTCACAGACATTATTTGTAATCGAGATGCAGGGACTTCCACATGGGAGACTACGTATCAACTATTAGAGGAAGAATAATCGAGAATTATGCTCATTCTTACACCGCATTGCTGCAAGACCAAAGATAATTCCTTATACCTACATGGTTAAGTGGATCATATATGATGCAGACATATCAGACAGAGAATTCAAGACATCAAGCCAAGAATTCATAGGAATGTTTACTCCAGAAACCCTGAGACTCATTTACCATCTACTAGAGTCGCAGGCCATCTACAACAGGCAGTTTGTGGAGAAGTTCACCAAGGAAAATGAAGACCCGACAGAATGCATGAAGAATTTGTCAAACAACGAAGAAAGACTCAAGAAAGATAAGAACGGTATGTACACCACCGGTTCTCTCAGTTCCCCTTTCTGTTTTATTGCTGCTATGTATGTAGATTCTTTGGTAAACTAGACAACACATAATTCTCTTCAGAATGGTTACCCCTAATAGATGCAGCGGTCAACGCTACAATAATGAATTGGGCTCAAATCCTGTCTGATAACTTAGCTACATCATTTTTAGAGTAGAGAAGAAAAAGGAGTATTGCTTCGAGGGTTTACCCTCCATTTTTCATGAGTGCCTATGTTATGGATGCCATTTGTTTTGGTTCCAAGTTTCCTATTATGGGATGGAAGTGGACTGCTCAAAATCTACTTCCTATTCAAGTATATCACAAAGTCATGTGGGAGTCTAAATTTGCACCACACTTCTTCAAGATTTTTCATGGGGTTATGCTCCCGATTCACAAAAGGATTGACAACTGAGATGCCCCTAAGTTCTCCCAAGAAGCTGAAGTAGATATTCTCCACGTATCCAGATGGTTCGGGGAAGAATTATTCACATATATCAATGTTCGGCAGTATTTCCTCACCCCATGTTCTACCTTTTTATGTCTCAGACAAACTGATGGCTAGGGAGATAGCATATCAGACATGCAGCGAGGAAGGAATGAGTAAGATATTGAAAGATTCCAGTAAGGCCATTTGGCCTCAATTTCCTATAACATGTGGAGTATTTTCATTGCATGACTTAGGACATGCTTTCAAAGAGGTTGACAATGTATTTATCTTTGCAATTACCCAAGTTCCCGAGAAGACAATATGACCCCTTTGGTATTGTCAAAGATTTTAACGCAATGGTCAAAATAAGAATATTTACCCATTTAAAATACCCCTTTGATGATGTTTTCCTACAGAAAAACACCTTCAAATAAGTACAACATATGGCACAAATACTTTTTGAACAAGAAGGTCTCCCAATATTTGATAATTATAGGAGAAGGAGGTTATCTAAGGTCCCATTGGACCAACTACTCATTGAGCCAATGAGAGATCCTACTCCCAGTGCAAGCATAGATGGAGACTCAAAAGAAAAATCCAAAACAAGTTTTGGAAATGAATCCGCAGAACAGTCTGTCGGTCAATTTGAGAAAACATCAGAGAATGAATACACCAAGAGTGAGGAGTCAATTAAAGACACAACCTAGTCCACAGTAAAATCTGATCAATAGACTTCGCTCGTAAAACAAGCTGAAGCCTCAACTCCCCTTACAAAGCAAGCAAAGCCGCTGGTAATTTATTTAGAAGAAGAATGAGAAAATTTCAATAAGAGACTCAATAGAGAGGAACAAATCACAGAGCCACCAACAAACCAACAATAAACAATCACATAAATTGTGATAGAAGGACTTTTTAGCACTCGTGAAACAGAGGATATTCCCATTGCTCCCACGTCTGAAATTGTATTGAGAATAGAGGAAATTCCTCCTCTAGATGTATTCTACAACCCTCAACATAAAGCCGTCGTTAGAAGAAAAAGAAAGAAAAGAAAGTTTGATTCCGTGCTCTCCTGAGGATGAACCTCTAGATGTTCTCTGGAAAGACCCATCCACAGATCCATCGACTAACCTCAGTAGACTCTCGCAGGTCGCAGGTGCATATGCTTTGGTGACCATTGACAAGGCATCAGAGGTACAATGGCTACTCAAAGAAAAAGAAGACAAGATTTTGTTATTAGAACAACAGTTACATCAGGCCAGTGTCAACCAACAAGTAGAAATGGAGTTGGCTAGACTTCAACAAGAGTTTCAGCAAATGCAGATAGCACATCAGAGTAGTTTAGCAAGTAAATAAGTGCAGTTACAGAGCATAGTAAAAGTGCATAAAGACTACCCCAAGATTGAACAGTTTGTCACAGAAGTGCTTGGCCTCAATTCCCATCTTTTTACACCAGAAAGAGTTATTATGCCAAAAGATTTTGCAGTGGAATTCTCCTGTGAAATAAGTGATAACATAATGAATCAAGTTGTGGAATTATGACTTGAATATGATACAATTCTTAAGAAAGTTTCATACTTCTTAAATTGGCAAAAAACTGAGGATGGGAAAAGAGCAGATATGCCCAAATTAGATGAATCACATAAAGAAATCTTATTTTCGAAATGGAATTCTCGGCTCAGAAAGGCAGAACAGGAAATGGAGGATGCGATAGCAGTAGAAAATAGCATCATCGAATGTGTGAACGAGAATTTACACAATTCTAATTTAGAATAAGAAACCACCCTTGGCATTCTTCCAAATGCAAAACAATGTCAAGCAGTATGGAAACAAGTAGCGGAGGAAAGGGCAGAGGCAATTAGACAAGTAACCAGGTTGAACTGGGAAGCATACTCACAATACCTAGTGAAAGAACACAAGAAATGGATGACCCTGAGGTGCCTAATCACTACCGCCGAGAAAATGGTGCCAGCACTCAGCAATGCTGTGTTCACAGGACAATTGAAAGCTGAAGTCGGCCAACCGACACTCCTTAAACCTATGTTGGATATTTGCAATCTCAAAGACCAGATGCAGGATTAGTCATAGACATATTTTATTTTTGTTTTTGTTTATTTTCGCTTAAAATGAGGCAGGTCGTTTAAACCTCCCCATCTATTTTTAGTTTCATAGATTAGTATTTAAACCCCTCTCATGCATTTAGAGATGGGCCCAGAAATTTTATCAAAAACATTCTTCAGAACATGCACTCATGCCCCTTTGAGGAGGTTTTGGTAAAATTAATGGAACGAGATTTATTTTCTACTTGAGTTTAGCATCTTTTGCTAAAATTGCACTTTTGTACTCTTAGTTGATGTTAAGTGATTTGAAGGTAGATCAATATTGTTGGAGCACATGAGTAGGACGTATTACAAATGGTACCTCTATCTCTTAATGCTTTTTACTTGTGTATCAAGCAATAAATCATTTTCAGTTCATTTATGTATTGAAGTTTAAATTATTATTATTGCACTTTTGTATGATGATGATTTATTCTTTATGATGAATATATGAATGATTCTTTATGCGATATATCTCTCATATTATTTCAGCTAACTTTTTATATGAAATGAGCATTATTAAACGAATTCTCTTCTTATCGTAAATGAATAATCTTTATTATCAATTACTTTCAGAAATCATTTTAGATTGCATATATAAATGTTACTCCCTGGATAGTTTTAAAGTTAGATGTTTTCTTTGATTATGATAGATTGCATATGATAGTTAGAAGATAGATCAATTTTAGAATAAGTATTTGCCCCATAAAACCCAAAAAAGAAAAACATCATCCTGTTAGCACGAACATTATAAATAGATTGGGAAACTGGTCCCATCATCCCCAGTCGGAGCCACTATTCCAAACGGAAAAGGAGCTGTCCTAAGGTCCAAACCAGGTGCTTATCCCCCTTGTTGGCGTCCCAATTTTTTGAGCCTTCAACATATTTTGCGTTAGAAGGAGGGCCTGACTATGAATGGCAAGTAAATCTACATCTTCACGCCATTCTAAGAGTAAAACTCCCTCACCATCACCCTCAGCTTCTCGTTCGCATTCCAAATCTCCTATATTTGAACCAGAAGTTGAAAAGAAAAATACAGAGCACATTACCCAAATCCCAAACAAGTCAGATCATTCTTCTTTAGATCCCCCTGAATTACAAACTTTAATCCATATGTTATAGGGGATTTCAATATCTCAAGAAAAATCTAAGCTATCTCAAGGTAGTGTCACTTCTCATCGAACCCCATTTCAACGACTGACTAGAGCACAAAGCGAAAAACTAGGAATCCCACCAGTTGAGTTTTCTCTATCGAGTCATAAGAAAGCTAGGAAAACACCCATAGAATCTCATAGTGAGGTTCTATCATCATTTTTTTCCACTGTCCCATCCATATCATCACAAGGTCACTCATCCATCCCCACCCTCCAGATCACGATTCATACAGGTACAGAAGCAACATCCTCCTCAACCCAATCACCTTCAGCTACTGCCACACCTTCTTCTACTCATATCCCAACAATGGCATGAAATCCATCATCAAGGCCATGGGCCAATCCAGGGGCTGTAGGAATGGGTTCACCTTTATCTCAATTATCAGCTCATCCTGAGAAATGGCTGCCCAAATTCAGTCTTGACAATGGCCAACTAGCCAAAGAGCACAAATAATTTTATGCTATCTGTTAATTTGAATGGAGCGATAGAAGAGGATGCAGTTGTAAGATTATTTCCCTATACTTTGCAAGGAGAAACAGGATCATGGTATTTTAAATTACCATCAGGCTCCATTAATAATTGGGATACATTTCAAGAACAATTTTTAACAAAATTTAGGGATGATAGGTCCACAAAAACCTTAATAAATGACCTCTCCAATTTAAAAGCCGAGCCAAAGGAACCAATTAAGGAATTCAACTCCCGCTTCAATAAATTATTGAATAAAATACCAACAGCATCTAAGACTTGCAATGAAGTCCAACATTAGCAGAAAACATGAAAGAGGCAATAGTTGTAGAGAAATGTATCCTAGCCATTGAAAAGAAAAACGATTTAGATGAAAGGAAATCTAAAAAAGTGTCCTTTAGAGATGATTGTAAGAAGAAACAATTGAAGGATCCTTTCGACCTGGAAGGGTTACAAAAAGTCTTGAAGATCATGTCCAATAAAATGATTGATATAAAGAAACAAGTAGCAGAAACCTCTTCCAAGAAAACTTTTAAACCCTTTGAAAGAAATCCTCCAACTGACCCTAAACCTCCAAATGCTATAACAAACGCTGAATCAGAAGGGGAAGAGGAACAAGTTTCAAATGAGGAACAAATCGGCGATGAATAAGTTGTAGAACTACAAGGAATGTGGGACTTCATTCTTCCAGATGAGGAAGATCAAGAAGCATTACTTTTTGCTACTAGAAATAGAAATCAACTCGATCCTCCATAGTCTAGTACAAAACAGAAAAACCCAGTTCCACCTCCCAAGGATAAAATCATAGGTAAAAACTCCTCACCAAAGTCTACTCAGACAAACCCAATCCAATTTGATTCGACATCTTCATCTAAAACGCTCATCACCTCAGATGAAATGGAATACAACATTGTTGAAGATATTAATAAAACCAAAGAAAACATTACTCTTCATGAGCTCAATAAGTTAAAACATCAATAGAAATTACTCTTGAAAGAACTCAATGCAGTACCTACTACGCCTCTTCCCGTCGCTGTGATTTCACAGGCCACTCATGAAATGGGAAGACCTCCAAATAGAATTGCAAATAAAATTGACCCAACCGAAATTACTCTGATTGGTGGAAGATCTAAATCCCATACTCCGCCGTTTCTCCTTACTTTTGAAGTTTTCAATAAAAATTTTCACAACTGTCTAGTTGATTATGGTGCATCATCTAACATTTTACCTAATACAATTTGCGCTAAATTAAACATTCAGCCTTAGAAATCTGCAGTACAAATAGTACAGCTAGATCGGTCTCAAGTCGAAGTTGTCAGAGAACTTAATCAAGTAACTATAAGACTTTCGTCAAACTCAAAAGTGTGTCAAGTCATTGATATACTTGTGGCTGACATTCCTGAATTTTATGGACTAGTTCCCAGTAGGGATTGGTCAGAAAAGCTTCATGGTTACTTTGCAACTGATTGGTCTTGTATGTGGCTCCCCTACAAAGGCAAACCAAATCAGATCAAAGTTGAATGAGAAAAACATCAAAAGTACATAGTGATAGAGTTAGAAGGAGAAAATGAGCTTGTAGCATATAGCAACAACATAATTGGAAATTATTCTATTGAGTCATTCTTAGAAAATTTCAATGCTCAACCTTCACGTTTTTTTATAAAATTCCATTTTATCTCAGATAGAAACTTTTTCTCAAATTGACACCTCTAAATGTATCAATTTTGTAGATAAACCTGTAAATAAAACCTTGTTTTGGAAATTATTTTTTGATGGTTCTAAATCCAAAGATGGAGCAGGAGCAGGTTGTATATTAGTTAGTCCAAAAGGAGATAAAACCATGTTAGCATGTAGACTTGAATTCGATTTCACAAACAACACCGCTGAATATGAAACATTTGTTCAAGGGTTATACAAAGCAATCAGAATTAATATCAAATACCTGCAAGTATTTGGAGACTTTGAGATTTTCATTAGATAAGTAAGAAATACTATACATTGTCTGTCAGGGCATTTGAAACACTATCAATCCTTAGTACAAGACTTGACCTCACACTTTACAACGTTTAATATTTCATCTATTCCAAGACTTCAAAACACTAGCACAGATCTTCTTGCTAATGTAGCTTCCAAGCTTATTCCATCAAAGGACTATAGTCTAGATAGATTCTTTATTGAATTAATTTTTAGACCCTCTATTCTTGATAACATTACCAACTGGAGAGTCTTCAACAATGAACCTGACATCGTGAGTTTTATTACTTCAGAAGGCTCTTACAATGATCAGATAATTGACGAGGACCAACATGACAATCAACTGAAACAAGAAAGCCACAATAACTCTATACCAAAATCTGTAGTCAAGTTAGAGGACCTATATGACTTAAAGGATAGATTTAAATGATCCACCAATTCAAAACTCCAAAGTTCGACTCTGAGATATGAATTAATCAATCTGGAGATGGACGTGAAACCACAAAACATCAACCTAGGTCTTGGTCTGACATCTGAAGAAAAATCAGCTTTTTATCGATTATTGAAGAAATACAAGAGTGTCTTCGCTTGGAATTATGATGATCTTAAAACCTATGACACTTCAATTATCCAACATACAATTCCTATGATTTCCGATGAAAAGCCTGCTCACTACAAATTAAGGAAAATACATCCTAATTTGGAAAGCCAGATTAAATATGAGTTAAACAAATTACTAAGAGCCAAGATTATTTTTCCTGTCAGGCATTCCAGATGGGTCTCCAATCTCGTCCCAGTCAGAAAGAAAAATGGTGATATTCGGATTTGTATAGACTTTCGCAACCTCAACAAAGCTTGCCAAAAGGATAATTTTCCATTCCCCCCCATGGAACATATATTACAATCAGTCGCAGGGTCAGATTTAATGTCCTTTTTAGACAGCTTTTTAGGGTATAATCAAATCTTAGTCCACCCAGATGATTGATTCAAAACTACGTTTAGAATGAAATGGGGCACTTATGCTTATCAGAAGATGCCATTTGGTCTAATCAATGTTGGTGCCACGTTTCAAAGAGCCATGGACATTGCATTTAAGGGATTAGTAAACAGGTCAGTGGTAATCTACTTAGATGACATAACGGTATATTCTAAAAAATGTAGTAATCATCTAAGAGACCTAAAACAAATCTTTCAACGTTGTCAAAAATATGGAATTTCGCTTAACCCCAAATTTTTTTTATTTTTTTATTTTATTTTTTTTATTTTTTTTATTTTTTTGCGTTGAGTGAAGGAAAACTTCTTGGATTCATAGTATCCAAATCAGGAATCCATATTGACCCAGATAGGATCAGGGAAATTTTTGAGATATCTTTACCCGACAATAAAAAAGCAATGCGGTCTTTCCTTGGTCAGATAAATTTTGTTAAGAGATTCGTCCCTGACTTCTTAATAATTGTGTCACCCCTCCAAGCCATGATAAAGAAAAATGCTCTCTTCAAATGGGGTCATTCAGAACATGAAGTGTTCAGCTTATAAAACAAGTAATTATAAATGCCCCATCTCTACCAACGCCTAATTTTTCCGATCCTTTGACTTTATATACATTTTCCTCTGAAAAACCATATGCTGCCATACTGACACAAGCGAATCAAGATAAAGCCAAAGCCCCAATTGCTTTCTTTAGTTCAAATTTAAAAGGAGTTGAATTAAATTACACTGATGCTAAGAAACAGGCTTATGTTATTTTCAAAGCAATTAAACACTTCAGACCCTTCCTTCTCAAGACTCACACAAAAATAATAGTACCATTTCCAGTAGTAAGAAATCTTTTGGTACAAAAGGATGTGGAAGAAAAGAGAACAAATTGGGTCACGACCCTACAAGAATATGACGCTGAAATTAAACTAGTAAACATCGTAAAAGGTCAAGTTTTTTGCAGGATATTGGCAGGAGCATCAAACATATCAGAGTAATAGCCTCCATATAGTGAAGTACATATTTAAGAGGTAAGCCTAAATGACTCTGAATCAAGATATGCTGATATCATTTTCTATCTAAAAAATGGATATGCCCCTTCACATTTGAATTACACAAAGAAAAGAGCCCTGAGGCTAAAAGCTAAACAATATCAAATCATCAATGATGTATTGTTTAGAATGAATTATGATTTTGTTCTCCTTAGATGCCTTGATAAATCTGAAGTAGAAAATGTATTGCAAGATCTCCATGATAGACCAGTGGGCGGAAACTATGCAGGAGATGCAACAGCACACAAAATCCTACGTGTTGGCTACTACTGGCCAACTCTATTTAAAGGTGCACACAGTTATGTAAGGAGATGTAAGATTTTCCAAACTGCTACTGGAAGATAGAAGAAACCATTGTTTCCATTACAGCTGGTCAACATTGATCAACCATTTGAACAATGGGGATTATAAATAATAGGTGAGATTGTTCCTCATTCTTCAAAACAACATAAATACATCCTTACAACTATTGACTACTTTACCAAATAGGTAGAGGCAGTTCCACTCAAGACAACCAACTCTAAGAATATCATTGAATTTATAGATCAATTCATCATCACCAGGTTCGGCTTGCCTTCTGCCTTAATGTTTGATAATGCATCCTATTTCTCAGGCAATGCTATGATGGAATTTGCTCTCAAAAGAGGTTTCAAACTCAAATATTCTGCTAATTATTATGCACACGGAAATGGGTTAGCCAAATCAACAAAAAAAAACCTTATTAGAATTATTAAACGGACTATTGATCAAAATCAAAGAAACTGGCATAAGTCTTTAGTGTATGCTCTCTGGGTAGATCGAATAACTCAGAAAACCTCCATTGGCACTTCTCATTTTAATTTAGTTTATGAGAAAGAAGTGGTCTTACCAACAAATCTAGCTATTCCTTCACTAGCCTTAGTTCAATTCATTGAAGAAACTCCTTCCTCATCCATGCAATTAAGATAGTTACAAATTTTTAAACTTGAAGAGGAACAAGAAAATGCCAAAATTACCTACGCGCATCATCAACAATTAGTGAAAGCCTCTTTTGATTCAAAGTCGGTGTCTAGAAAAGATTTTCAACTCGGAGACTTAGTATTAAAATGGGTAAAGCCCTTGAAGAGAAATGAAATCATACTAAATTCCAACAGATGTGGCTTGGACCATTCCAGATTGTTGAATTCATTGGCCCATCAACTTTCATGTTACAAGATTTAGCCAGGAAAAGGGAACCTTTACTTGTTAATGGATAGATCCTAAAGAAATATTTTCCATAGAAGATGATCTCTTCTATTTTTCTGTAGATCATAGTTTCAGTTAAGTTTTCTTTTGATAATAAAACATGTTGATAATGTTCACTTTTGGTTTCACGAAAAGAATAGTTTCTCATTTCAATTTTGTTTTTTCGCTTGTATAAGTAGGAATGGTTATGAAAATTAATCTCCATTTATGAAACATATGGTTAAGTGCTATTATTTGGAAAAATTTTGCCCATCCTTCTGTTTCAATTATCTGAGTTTTGGTTAAAAGCAACCTTAGGAAGAAGTTTTCCTTACATCAGTCACAAAAGGTATCAATAACAAAGAAAAGACTCTCTGCGGAAAAGCTATTTTTAAAATCTACAATTGTTGTCCAGGAAAATTCTTAAGGAACCAATGACTCCCCCCCATTCGAGGTATTTGTGAGATTCAAGGAGTAATCCAATTATACACTTTAAACTTAAAGAATAAGAGGTTTCATCAAGAGTCGAATTATCATGATCATAAAGATTATAACTAACCGACATTGCCATACTGAATATCAAAACAGGGTAATGGCTCGAGATTGTTTCAATCAAAAGACAAGGGGTCTCATCAAGAGCTAGCTTGTTCAATTAAGTTATAAATCAAGTGAATGGTAGTGTCAATTTTGGCCACCAAACTAAGACATTGTTCTTTAAGAAATAAAAGAGAAATAAGAAAAGAAAAAGCGATAAGTATATATGTGGATTTATCTTTGAAAATTATAGTCTTCTCAAGGGGACACTGGAGCATTGCTGGATAACAGGTAACCCTATTGAGGCTACGAATGCCTACTGGCAGCATAGGCTCTACCTATGACAAATGAGTACACCAAAATTGATCTAACGAGATTCTTTTGTTTTATCTTTACAACCAAGTAATGAATGAGGTGAGTAAAATGACTAACTCTGAGAAGAAGATAATCAAAATAAATATAGTTAGAGCAAGATGTTGTTATTAATAAATAACACTATTCACCTTATATTTCGTATAATGTAGTTTCATTTTCAAAACCATCTCTATTTTAGAATTTTTAGAAAATTAAAAAAACCCTCAGAGATAACTAGTTCTTCCAAGTGAATCTCCAATTGTTGTGCTTATCAACAACCCCCCATTTACTAGTATTATTAAATGACATTAATAAATGGGGACCCTTCCAAAAAATCAATCTTAGCATCTAGTCATGCCTTTTTATTTTTAGAATAAAATAAGATGTCAAAACGGAACATGCAAAACCATGGAAAATTTACCTTTTCATACTTTAGTGTATAAAACTTCACAAACGATGAGTTTCTTAAATAAATGGCACATGATCAAAATAGCCTAAAAGTAACTTTATACCCAAAAAGTCGTGAATATTAAAATAAACCTTGAAAAGAACCGCTTTTAGAGGATTATTCTCACATCACAAAATGATTACGATGGACCTTCCTTATAAAAGCTACCCCATATCCGTGAAATGCGAAATCTTAAAAAACTCCTATAATCTTCTTGCATCATAGTTTCAACCATGCAGCACTACTCAATAGAGCATAAGAAAATATTGCAAAATGCGATAGCATCTCACATATGATATATCGCATAAATTCACACGGCGGTAAGTCTTACATGAAAATGGTTTTTTCGATATAGTGATCTGCGATATTGTGTAGCAAATTGCAGAATCACTTTTATCGCGACTCAAAGCGCTCACAATTCTAGGAGAGTACTGCCTAACTTTCGATGTTAAGTAATGGACATGAAGTTAAGGATAACGGTTCATTAGTGGACATTTATTGAAAGAATGATTACGATTAGGTATGAAAGGCCATTTGATGCAAGTTGATATCTTCTAATGTTATTTAGAATTAAGAACCTTCGTCACCTTTATTTCATCCTTTTATTGATTTAGTTCTACATTCACTATCATTTTTATCCTATTTTTCTCTCCTCTTGTAACTTTAAAGAAGAACACACAGAGCAGGACATTCGAAGAAATGGTGAAGAAAGGAAAGGCACCTGCTTCTGTGAAATCAGAGATGACCCCCCTATTCACAGACATTACTTGTAATCGGAGATGCAGGGACTTCCACATGGGAGACTATGTATTAGCTATTAGAGGAAGAACCACTGAGAATTTTGGAAACAACAGTTACAGTGGATGGATGCGTTTCTTCTAATGCTACTTTGACTAATCTTGCATGCTCATTCTTGCATCACATTGCTGCAAGACAAAAGATACTTCCTTATACTAACATGGTTAAGTGGATCATAGACGATGCAAACATATCATACAGAAAATTCAAGACAGCAAGCCAAGAATTCATAGGGTCGTTTACTCTAGACAACCTGAGACTCATGTACCATCTACCAGAGCTGCAGGCCATCTATAACAGGCAGTTTGTCAAGAAATTTGCCAAGGAAAATTGAGACCCAGCAGAATGCATGAAGAATTGGTCAAACAACAAAGAAAGACTCAAGAAATATAAGAACACTATGTACACCACCAGTTCTCTCAGTTCCCCTTTCTGTTTTGCTGTCGCTATGTTATGTAGATTGTTTGGTAAACCAAATAGCACCAAATTCTTGTCAGAATGGTTACCCCTAATAGATGCAACCATCAATGCTACAATAATGAATTGGGCTCAAATCCTGTCTGATAACTTAGCTACAACATTTTTATAGCACAAAAGAAAAAGGAGTATGGCTTCAAGGGTTTACCCTCCATTTTTCATGAGTGCCTATGTTATAGACCCTATTTGTTTTGGTTCTAAGTTTCCTATTATGGGATGGAAGTGGACTACTCAAAATCCACTTCCTATTCAAATATATCACAAAGTCATGTGGGAGTCTAATTTTGCACCACACTTCTTCAAGATTTGTCACAGGGTTATGCTCCCGATTCACAAAAGGATTTATAACTGAGATGCCCCTAGGTTCTCCCAAGAAGCTGAAGTAGATATTCTCCACGTAGCCAGATGGTTCAGGGAAGAATTATTCACATATATCAGAGTGCTCGGTAGTATTGCCTCACCCCATATTCTACATTTTTATGTCCTAGACAAACTGATGGCTAGGGACATAGCCTATTAGACATGCAGTGAGGGAAGAATGAGTAAGATATTGAAAGATTCCAAGAAGGTCATTTGGCCTCAATTTCCTGTAACATGTGGAGTATTTGCATTGCATGACTTAGGACATGCTTTTAAAGAGGTTGACAATGTATTATCTTTGCAATTACCCAAGTTCCTAGGAAGACAATATGACCCCTTTGGTATTGTCAAAGATTTTAACGCAATGGTCAAAATAAGAATATTTACCCATGAAAAAGACCCCTTTGATGATGTTTTCCTGCAGAAAAACACCTTCAAAGAAGTACAACATATGGCACAAATACTTTTTGATCAAGAAGGTCTCCAAACATTTGATAACTATAGGAGAAGGAGGTTATCAAAGGTCCCATTGGACCAACTAATCATTGAGCCAATGAGAGATCCCACTCCCAGTGAAAGCATAGATGGAGAGTCAAAAGAAAAATCCAAAACAAGTTTTGGAAATGAATCCATAGAAAATTTTGTCTATCAATCTGAGAAAACATCAGAGAATGAACACAACAAGAGCGAGGAGTCAATTAAAGACATATCCCAGTCCACAACAAAATCTAATTAGTAGACTTCACTCATAAAACAAGCCGAAGCCTTAACTCCCCTTACAAAGCAAGCAAAGCCACTGGTAATCGATTTAGAAGAAGAATGGGAAAATTTCAATAAGAGACTCAACACGGAGGAACAAATCACAGAGTCACCAACAAACCAAAAAGAAACGATCATAGAAATTGTGACAGAAGGAGCTGTTAGCATTCAGGAAATAGAGAATATTCCCATTGCTCCCATGTCTGAAATTATATTGAGAATAGAGGAAATTCCTCCTCTAGATGTATTCTACAACCATCAACACAAAGTCATCGTTAGAAGACAAAGAAAGAAAAGAAATTTGGATTCCGTGCTCACTCCTGAGGATGAACCTTGTGATGCAGGAAAGTGTTCCCTCTGCAGACAGAGGCAACCCCTCTAGCCCTAGAGTGGGTCTAGTCACAAACAAGGACATATCAACAATAGCTTTCCTTAAAAAATTAAAGTTCGAGGCCTACCTCAACCAGTGGTCGATGGAGTTCCGTTGCGCTGCTCCAGCTTTCGCTTCCATCTCCTCAATGAGTGATCAACCTGAAACAAAGCAAAGGAAAAACAACAAAGCACGTAACTGGATACAACAATGAACTATTTACTCACAAAGTCAAGAAGTCATGAGCTATCAAGTACATTATATACAAGACATAGGAAAACATCATTGATTACATTAATGATGAAATAAGAGTTAGCTTACAACCAAAGTCTTGATGTCACAAGCCTTCATAGAAGGGTCCAGCCAACATGTTCTTCAAGCATTCGCTCTTTGGAGATGGATCTCCCAACATACAAGAACTCTCTCACTCATAAGATTTACACAAGATTAAGGGCACTTCACAACATTCCACAAGCTATCAAAAATCCCACACTTGCCACACTCACACCAGCTATCTAGCAAACTCACAAAACACTAACAACACTGCTCAACTAGCCAACTATTAGAAACTAGAAATGCATAGCAATGGTGAGAGTTTAAATAGGAGGAGTCTCCATGAAAGGTGGAAGAGTGAGCTTATCCCAAAGGAAGGTAGCACAATTGATGGAACTGCCACACCAGGGAGGGAAGGGCGACATAAACAATGCCAACAACTAGGTTTGGAGTCATCTGGAAGGCCGACTATTGGGACAAATTCGCCCAATCTGGATCATCGCCAGCACATAACTGATATTCAGTGCTAACATCTCTAGTGATCAGTGTAGCCAGTCGGATCATCGCTGAAGTCAACACATATCCCCGCGCTGGTGCATAAAATCAGGCCATCGCAGGAATCAGATGTACTTCCACGTTGGTAGCGCGGATGGACCATTTACGAGTGCCTTTCAACACGTTTATTAAGCCAATAGCCGCAATGAGGCAGATAACTTAGGGAAAGTGGGTCAATTGGCATGATCAGAGAGCATTTGTTCAACATGAGCATGTTTAACTTGGACACATGACACAGTAGATGGACTAGGAGTGAAGGCAATGACAAATTACTGTGTAATAGATGCCCCCTAAAGTATGAAGCCCAAGGGAGTGGGAGGGGTGAAATGCTTTACAAAACTGGCTGAGTTGGAACACCATCCAGAAGAACCTGTAGGCACAATTACAACTGATATTTCTGATAGTGAAATACATGTAGTCTAGGCATGGACGCAGCCATCCAAAAGACATATGAACTAGGTCTATGGTATGGATGCAGCCATCCAGCTAATGAGACCATGATAATGATAAAGGTATGGTCGCAACCATCCATCAATGAGTCATGTAATCACGAGTTAATCCACGTAGCCCGAACACATGTGATCTGAGTTCGGGGTCTTGAACCCAATTGATCATAGTACAAATTCTAGCATGCGAATAGAGGTGCTGAAGTTAAGCATGATAGAAAATCACTTGATTACCGGTCGATAATGTAAACTGTTAACAAGCGCGAGAGAAACCACCAATAATGCCAATGGTTCTCAAGGTACTGTCTGGTACAATCCAAGAAGCGTGAAGAATGAACTGAAGTCGAATGCGCGTGGAATCACCTAATCGGCAACTAATGATGTAAGTCGACCGTCAGGTGCGAAGAACTTGCCATTGAGGTATGCAAGCTCCAAGGTACCAAAGGGATCTCTAGATCAATCTCCTGGATAATGAGCTGAAGTTGACAGGAGACGACCTGTCGCAGGGGGGCCATAATGTTTCCCTCATCAACAACATGAGACAAGGAGCAAGTAGTAGATGGTGAAATAGAATATCAGAGGAAAAGGCAAGGATGTAAACTGCAGAAGGATTATACTCTTGAACATGTCGGCGACATGACTCCGGAGGGTGGCAACATTTAGGTACCAAAGGATCAAAGGCTTGATGGAGATAGCATGGATAAGATGGAATGAGGCTAAATGACAACCCAAACTCGTGGAAGGCCAAATGACAATGTATGGATGTCCCAACCCGACAAGAAGCAGAAGTGTCGATGTTCAAGAGTGACTAGCTGCCATAGACAATCAACGAGGTTTTCCAAATTTTCCCCCACCATTGCTGGTGAGTACCCCAATTATTTTTTGAAAACACGTTTGAAGGGGATAGCATATGATTGTGATATAAGTTCGACCTTCGGTCGAATCCAACCTAGTAATATTTTAACGAGCCCTAGGGAGGAGAAACTCAAGTCTCGTCATGGTGACGAGTCCAATGTCGTCAAGATTTTAACGAGTCTGACATAGGAAAAACTCGAAGTCTTTTTCATGTTTAGGGATTTTGAAAAATGCATGGAAAAGAAAACTCCAGGGGGGTCCTTTTTCGTAGATTTGTGTCTCTCGAGCCAGAAAAATTATAAAATGATACTCGAAAGAACCACCCGACCATTACGATCGAGGAGTAATTTTCATGATTACTGAATTTGACCTGAAAAAGTAGAAAATCGACCGAAATCACGTTGTTTCGTAACCAATAATGAGCTTGAAATGACAAAGGCCCGACAATGTTTTCGTTTTTAGATGGTCGGAAAAGAGCTTAAAGGCGACTGCCTCTTATTTCGTTTAACGAGTCAAGAGGAACAACTCGACTATCTTTCCATTTTTTAAGTCAGAAAAGAGCGTTAAAGACGACTTCCACTTTTATTCTCTTTAACGAGTCAAAAAGGGAAAAATAATCGGCAATCACGAGATGTAAATCAAGTATGGGTTCATTTTTACACAAGCTTGAACCATGGATAACTCTGCTTGGATTCGGTTTCATGTTTACACAAGCTTGAAACGAAAAACTATGCTTGTTATGAGTTTGCATGCCCCCAGGCATAATGACGCAAATCGAGGTTACATGCCCCCCAAGCTTCATTGCATTCAACGAGGTGGATGGAATGAAGGTTCACTTTCGAGATTTTGGAAAGACTCGACTTGGATTTTACAAGATCTTAATCAAAGACTCGATTTGGAAAGGGAGTTGTTTCATTTTTTAATGAGGTTGACATAGTAAAAGAACTATCCTCATAACCCTTGTTTCATGTTTTAACAAGGTTGACACAGGAACAAAATATCCTCAAGACTCCTTGCTTCATTTTTTAATGAGGTCGACACAAGAACAAAACTATCCTCGGACACCTTGCTTCATTTTTAATGAGGTCGACACAAGATAAGAACTGTCCTCAGGACTCCTTGTTTCGTTTTTTAACAAGGTTTTCACAAGATCAAAACTATCCTTGGGACACCCGGTTTCATTTTTTAACGAGGTTGAGACAGGAACAAACTATCCTCGAAACACCCGGTTTCATTTTTTAACGAGGTTGAGACAGGAACAAACTATCCTCGAAACACCCAGTTTCATTTTTTAACGAGGTTGAGACAGGAACAAACTATCCTTGAAACACCCGGTTTCATTTTTTAATGAGGTTGAGACAGGAAAAAACAATCCTCGAAACACCCAGTTTCATTTTTTAACGAGGTTGAGACAGGAACAAACTATCCTCGATGATCTGTTCATGGGCCATATGAGAACATGGCTCCCAAGAGGTCTTCGCGGGATGGAAGGGACGCACTCTGGGAGGAATACATGTCATGAGGCACTAATGATAAATTAGGTTCCAATGCCCCCAGTACATGATGTATGAGACCATATGCATGATCATCAGCAGAGGCGGAGACGGAATGGGTAGCCACATAATTGACTTGTGGAAAAGAAGGTACTGCTTGCGAGCAAGAACCAAGAGGGGATGACAACTGCGCATGAGGCACTGGGGGACTAAAGAACAACAATTGATCTATGGTGACGATTCTTCCATCACGTGGAAAAAAAACCACAAGGAAAAGTGAAGAGACAAGGGCCCCCATGGCATAAACATAGTCACGACCAAGGAGAAGACTGAAATATAAAGCACCTTGGACAATCAGTACGTCTATATAGATGGTTTTGTCTCCCAAAGTAACAGGAAACTTTGGGAGGATCCCTAAAGGTTGACTGGTTCCTCCATCAAACGCTAACAGATTTTGTGCGACCGGCACAAGCTGTGGGGAGCCCAAAGCTTGCCAAGTAGTGGAAGGCATAAGATTGACAGATGCACCCTCGTCCAAGATAGTGCCAGGTATTGCCTTATCATAGGCATGTACTGTAATCTAGAAAGGCATATGGGATGGAAGGTGGAATGTAGTCAAATGACTCCAGTCAATGGAAATGACCGAACTACTTGGTGGGGGAATTGTATGATTGCCCCCTGCTCTACAGGAACTGAAGAAGGACCCTCTTGACTAACGGGGATGGGAGGGTCGTTTTTAGACTCAGGAGAATCTGACGAGACTAGAAGAACATGAGCATGATGCTCTTCTAAAACAGAGTGATAAACAGGTGGTGAACCCAAGTCGACACTCTCTCCAACCAATGGTTGGTCTAGAGCAGGCTTGGCACAACCAGGTTCGAAAAGAGGGGGATGGACAAGAGAAGAATCTAAGTCAATCTCTTGGTCGATGGGGAGAGGGTCTGAAGAGAGCCTCTAATAACCAATGGGAAGTTGGGGTGAAGAAGCTGTAAGACTTTCCAAAACGACAGAAGCTTTATCCATGAGCGAACAAAGGTGAAGGGGATGGTTGCCTTCACACAGTCTACAGTGGAATCGAATCTTCCCTTTCTTCTTACTGTTTCTAGTTGATAGGGTAGCATCGCCATGACCTTCAAAGGATGATGAGGGATGAGCCAGATCATGAGACCACACTTCTAAGATCCTAGGAATGCTAGGACAATCACGAAGAAGATGGTCACCCTTGCACAATTTACAAGGAAACTTAACCTTCCGCAGAGGAGCAGAAGGTGGTCTGACCTGAGATGTACTCAGAGCAGTAGCTGCATAGGTGGCCTTGCATTTATCAGACTCCTTCTTCTTCTTCATCTTCTTCATCTTCTTCTTCTTCTCCTGGTTACTAGATATGAAACTCTCACCAGGCGAAGGAGGAGGGGAGGAGGAAAAAATAGGGGAAGAAGGCATAGGCTTAACCTTGAATCATCGTGCCGTGGTTCAGACGAAGGAGACGGTGGAGCAGGAGTCATGATGCTTGAGACCACCGAGGTTGAAAACAACCACACAGGCAAACTGATGGTTAACCCAGGAAAAGAAAATGTTTCCATATACAAAGCACCAACATTTCCAAAAGGTGGAAATGGACTAGGATTTCCATCTGGGGGAAGACCTGGGTCGGCAGATTCAAGGGATGTTGCCATCGGAACAAGCCTGAAAAACACTCTTCTCACAACCAAGAACTTGAAATATTACCAGGAACATTTCGTGGGCAATAAATTTTATGGCGCAGGAACAAAACTTGACCTTTTCATGTTTCAAGAGTCGAGAAAAGGATGAAAAGGTGATTCTATCTCTTTCAAGGTTTAATGAGCCTGAAAGGACAAGTGCTCATATGAACCTTTTCTTTTAGGGAGTCCGAAAAGGAGTGAAAGTGACTTCTCTAGAGAACTAGGCAAAAGATTTACCAGACAATCCGTAAAACTGCATATACACCTTGGCAGTCATATGAAAACCAAGGACTTTCCATATGGCAGTCAATCTTCCTGAATGCTGTGTTCGGTGCGTTACAGTTTGTAAGGTGGCAGACACAACTTCCTAGGGATAAAGGTTGATAACCTAGTGGGGTCTCCCAACATATACTCGACGGTACATGGGAGCATAATTCTGTACTAGACCACTATTGAGTCACAAAAGGAGGAATCACCCAACCTTGAGTGGAAACAAAAGTGACTAGGTTTAACAACGTCGGAGCACATCTCTAGCCTAGACCTCTAAATAGTGCGCGTTATGTTCCAATGCGTTGTTAGATTTATTCAGTTCATTTTAGAGTTGATCTTGGATTATGTTTCAGTTTTCAGGTCTTACCATATGTATATAATAAATCCTAGGATGCAGCTTGGATGAATGAAAAATCCTTTTTCTTCAATGAACACCTACCTAGGGGAGGGTAGAGAGATCATTCCCAAACCAAGAAAACCAAGACAACAAAGGCAGTCACTCAATGCATACAGACATCAATTCCTAAAGTGCACAGATACTACTAATGAGAGATCTTATCATTCGCTTTCCAATATGCAAACTTGAAATGCAAATTCACTTTCACTTTCGTACACTAAATGAATGCAATCTTTTTGATTTTGATGTCTTTAAATCTAGAAGAAACAAATAAGCAACAAGCAAGTGTGGAAAAACAGGGCTGATCCAAACAATTGTAATCTATGTTCGGTAGCAAAAAGAAATCGACTCAATGCCAAAGATTGGTTCAATAACATTCACTAAACAATCAACCAAAAACAGGCTAAGGGGAAGGCTCAATCAAACCAACAAGAAGCCGCAAACGAACCTTGAGCAAACAAGCAACCAAGCCAATAGATTCAAGGAACTTGAAATAATGATATAGGTCACATAAGCAAAAAAAAACAAGATTCATTCAACAACACCCACAAGAGAGTGCCTTAACCATGAACAATGAAAAACAAGTCATCAAGCAAGTGAGAAAAGCAAGGGACCAGTAGGACTGATGGACTCAGGAGGCTTAATTGAGAAAATCAATTCTACAACAATCAGCGTGGGTAATGCACAAGAAACAAACGCTGATAAAGCACTAGCCATAGCAACAAAGCAATGTCAGCAAAGAAGTACACGACTTTCCTTTGATGGTCCAATTTCAGAACCGTTGCAACTGTGAGGTGTAATTACACGATGCATAGGATATTACAAAAGGGTGAGCGCAATGACAGTTCAACTGTTAAAAATAAATCCGCGATGATGTTCAAAATAATGACAGGCGAACCAAATCTCCCAAATAAAAAACAATCAATCTTTCAATCAAATAGGGTATTTCCCAGATCGACCTAGGAAACTCAGAGGACTGATGACTAATCCCCAAAACTTCAAAAGGGACCAAATCAAAAAATCAAGACAAGAGCAAACAAGAAAAAAAACAAAGGCCAAAACTCCCCAGTGTGGTCGCCAATTTGTGATACAGGAAAGTGTTCCCTCTGCAGATGGAGGCAACCCCTCTAGCCCTAGAGTGGTTCTAGTCAAAAACAAGGAGAGATCAATAATAGCTTTCCTTAAATAGTTAAAGTTGGAGGCCTACCTCAACCGGTGGTTGATGGAGTTCCGTTGCACTACTCCAGCTTCCGCTTCCATCTCCTCAACGAGTGATCAATCTGAAACAAAGCAAAGGAAAAACAACAAAGCACGTAACCAGATACAACAATGAACTATTTACTCACAAAGTCAAGAAGTCATGAGCTATCAAGTACATTACATACAAGACATAGGAAAACATCATTGATTGCATTAATGATGAAATAAGAGTCAGCTTACAACCAAAGTCTTGATGTCACAAGCCTTCTTAGAAGGGTCCAACCATCATGTTCTTCAAGTATTCACTCTTTGGATATGGATCTCCCAACATACAAGAACTCTCTCACTCATAAGCTTTACACAAGATTAAGGGCACTTCACAACCTTCCACAAGCTATCAACAATCCCACACTTACCACACTCACACCAGCTATCTAGCAAACTCACAAAACACTAACAACACTGCTCAACTAGCCAACTATCAGAAACTAGCAATGCTTAGCAATGGTGAGAGTTTAAATAGGAGAAGGAGTCTCCATGAAAGGTGGAAGAGTGAGCTTATCCCAAAGGAAGGTAGCACAATTGACGGAACTGCCACACCAGGGAGGGAAGGGCGACATAAATAATGCCAACAACCAAGTCTGGAGTCATCTGGAAGGCCGACTATTGGAACAAATTCGCCCAATCTGGATCATCGCGGGCACATAACTGATATTCAGTGCTAACATCGCTAGTGATCAATGTAGCCAGTCAGATCATTGTTGAAGTCAATACATAGCCCTACGCTGGTGCATAAAATCAGGCCATCGCGGGAATTAGATGTACTTCCGAGCTGGTAGTGCGGATGCACCGTTTATGAGTGCCTTTCAGTGCATTTATTAAGCCAATAGCCGCGATGAGGCAGATAACTTAGGGAAAGTGGGTCAATTGGCATGATCAGGGAGCATTTTTTCAACATGAGCATGTTTAACTTGGACACATGACACAGTAGATGGACTGGGAGTGAAGGCAGTGACAAATTACTGTGTAACAAACATCTAGATGTTCTCTGGAAAGACCCATCCAAAGATCCATCGGCTAACCTCACTAGACTCTCACAGGTCGTAGGCGCATATGACTCAGCGACCATTAACAAGGCGGAAGAGGTACAACGACTACTCAAAGAAAAAGAAGACAAGATTTTGTTATTAGAACAATAGTTCTAGCAGGCCAGTATCAACCAACAAGCAGAAATGTAGTTGGCTAGACTTCAACAAGAGTTTCAACGAATGCACATAGCACGTCAGAGCAATTTAGCAAGTAAAGAAGCGCAGTTACAAAGTAGATCAAAACTGCATAAAGACGACCCCATGATTGAACAGTTTGTCACAGAAGCACTTGGCCTCAATTCCCAGCTTTTACACTAGAAAGAGTTATTATGCAAAAAGATTTTGCAGTGGAATTCTCACTGCAAAATAAGAGGTAACATAACGAATCAAGTTGTGTTTACGACTTGAATATGATATAATTCTTAAGAAAGTTTTAGACTTCTTAAATTGGCAGAAATCCGAGGATGGGAAAAGAGAAGCTATGCCCAAATTAGATGAATTGCATAAAGAAATCTTATTTGTGAAATGGGATTCTCAGCTCAGAAAGGTAGAACAGGCAATGGAGGATGCGACAGCAGCAGTAAACAGTGTCATCAAATGTGTGAATGAGAATTTACACAATGCTAATTTAGTAGCAGAAATCACCCCTGGCTTTCTTCCAAATGCAAAATAGCTTCAAGCAGTATGGAAACAGGCAGCGGAGGAAAGGGCAGAGGCAATCAGATGAGTAAACAGGTTGAACTGGGAAGCATACTGGCAATACCTAGTGAAACCGCACAACCAATGGATGACCCTGAGGTGCCTGATCACTTTCGCCGATAAAATGGTGCCAACATTCACTAATGCCGTGCTCACAGGAAAATTGAAAGCTGAAGTCTGCCAACCGACACTCCTTAAACCTATGCTGGATATTTGCGATCTCAAAGACTAGATGCAGGATTAGTCATAGACAAATTCTATTTTTGTTTTTGTTTATTCTCGCTTCAAATGAGATAGGTCGTTTAGACCTCCTTATCTATTTTTTTAATTTCTACTTTTAGTTTCATAGATTAGTATTTAAACCCCTCTCATGCATTTAAAGAGGGGTCCAAATTTTTTATCGAAAACATTCTTCAAAACATGCACTCATGCCCCTTTGAGGAGGTTTTGGTAAAATTAATGGAACGAGATTTATTTTCTACTTGATTTTAGCATCTCCTACTGAAATTGCACTTTTGTACTCTTAGTTGATGTTAAGTTATTTGAAGGTAGATCAATATTGCTGGAGCACATGAGTAGGACATATTACAAATGGTACTTCTATCTCTTAATGCTTTTTACTTGTGTATCAAGCAATAAATAATTTTTAGTTATTTATGTATGAAAGTTTAAATTATTAGTTATCATTATTGCACTTTTGTATGATGATGATTTATTCTGTATGCTAAATATATGAATGACTCTTTATGCGATATATCTCTCATATCGTTTCAACTAACTTTTTATATGAAATGATCATTATTAAACGAATTCTCTTCTTATCGTAATTGAATAATATTTATTATAAATTAATTTTAGAAATCATTTTAGATCGCATATATAAATGTTACTCATGGGATAGTTTTAAAGTTAGATGTTCTCTTTGATTATGATAGATTGCATATGATAGTTAGAAGATAGATCAATTTTAGAATAAGTATTTACCCCATAAAACCCAAAAAAGAAAAACTTCGTCCCATTAGCACGAACATTATGAATATATTGGGAAACTAGTCCCATCATCCCCAGTCGGAGCCACTATTCCAAACAGAAAAGGAGTTGTCCTAAGGTCCGGACCGGGTGGTTATCCCCCTTGTTGGAGTCCCAATTTTTCGAGCCTTCAACAGGTCCTCTGGATTAGATTTTGTTAAAGCTTTCTTAAGTTTGTAAAAGATATTGTAAAGTCTCTGCATTTTGAGTAGTGGAACGTGAGTAGCATAAGTCAATAGGAGTCAAATGGGCTTAGGAAGGTCAAAGCCCCTTAGTTTGTTAAAGTCAAGTTGTTTTGAGACCCGCCCATGATTCGCGGACCATGGTATTGTAATGAAGGAAGAATATAAAAGGAAGTCATAGAAGAGTCATAGAGAGGTAAGAAGAAGCTAAGTGAGGAAGTGCATGAATTGAGTCTAAATTTATCTATTTTATACTTGGGTGAATGGGGGGGCTCCTGTAGCTGTGGGTGTGGAGACCTTGGCAAGTTCGCAAATAAGTGCACTAGCCCCTGCAGTTGTGTGCATAGGTTTTGAAAGAGTTGTATATGAGGATCTGAAGCATAATAAAGACATATTTTGAAGTGATATCTATTTATTTGTGTATTACTGTTTATTTCTAAAGTTGTTGTATTTATGAATTGTTGAATGCATTTAATCGAGAAAAGTACTTAATAGGCTCGCGAAGATGTAGATCTTCTTAGTTGTACTATGTTATGCATGTTTAGCGCAATCGATGAAGGAAAAAAATCTGTTAACTGTTATTTACTATAAATTCTGGGCTTCAAGGGTTAGGGTTTCTAAAGGTAAAGATAAAGACCTAGATCTCCATAAAATACATTACATAGCCCTCTGGATGTAGAAACCTAGTTCTAGCATCCCCCAATACTGCCTCAGGTGAGACTGCACCCTTCACTACACGAGTTATTATTGAAATGGCCGATAGAGTAGGGTTTAGTTGGTTAGCACAACTAACTCCGAACCTAGGTCCAAGCCCCCTTAAGCGAACATGATCTCATAGAACAACCAATCCAAGAATAAGCAAGGGAATCTAGAGGTTAAACCACCTCCACCCTCATCCAATCGTGATCACACCAAAACCGGTGCTCTGATCACAACTGAACAGAACTTGGAATGCCATCCAGAATCCATCACTATCCTTGAGGAATTTTCCATCTCCTTTTCTCTCAGTCTTTACCACAATCTAAACCTAGATCACTAGTCCCTAAACCAAGACTTCTCCCTCAAGCTTTACCATGTATCTCGCCAAAATCGATAAAGGGTTCCTAGGCCTTTGGGAATGAACCTTGAGACCACCTTCACCCCTGATTCCGAAATCCATATGACAATTCCAAAGTTCCAAAACCGAAATAAACACCCCAACATGCCATGGCATCTAGAAAAAGGCTAGGCTAGGCTGAAATCCACTGTCATAACCTAACAAAACCATGTAACCGATAACGAGAGAACCATACACCAACTTGCAAAGCCATGCATGTCCAAACCAGCTAGGAATTCAAACATGGAAAAGGTTACCTATAAGTATTCTTGTTGAAGTTGCTTGAGTCCTACTTTCCTTTCCTTGATCCTTGCTTGCTTTTCCTTTCCTTTTCTCCAAACTAGAATTCTCCAAGAAAACTCTAAGTGACCAAGAGAGTAAGAGAGAGAGAGAATAATGAGAGAGCTCCAAACTTGAACTTGATAAAAGCCACGAACTAATCCTCAAAAGCCTTTTATGTATGAGGCCTCTGATTTCTTCATTTTCCATTATTTTCCTTCAACTTCCTCCTCACTTGCAACCTATGACCTTTTACCTTATTTATCTCCTATTTTCCTTTATTTTCATAAATAAATGTGCCAAAAATGCCTTTTTTCCTTTTAATGCCTTTGCCTTAGCCTTTGCCTATTTTCCTTAGCTAAAACACACATGCAGTGATGCCACTAGGATATATTTTCCCAACATTAAGCTTGGAATAAGTGTCCCTTAAATGTGGTCTTATTTTTCCTTTATTAACTTTTATTACATGAACTTTTCACCAGGGTTGTTACAAAACAAGGCACCATCCATGTCTTCACTGACTTCCACGATTTGAACAAAGCTTGTCCCAAAGACAAATTTCCCACACCCTTCATAGACCAGGTCATTGATGAGTGTGTGGGGCATGAGATTCTCTCTGTTATATATGGATTCTCCGGATATAACCAGATACATATATGTTATGCTGATCAGTTGAAAATTGCTTTCACTAGTCCATGGGGAACTTGTTCTTACAAGGTCATGCCTTTCAGTTTGAATAATGTTGGGGCCAACTTTCAGTGTGCCATGTCCTACTTCTTTCATGACTTGGCTCATATTATCCTTTCATATCTCGATGATCTCACACTCGTTCCAAACTTCAGTCGCAACACCTTCATGATTTGCATACCATGTTTATGTGATATCACAAGTATAACATTCACCTGAATCCCCTTAAGTGTGTCTTTTGCATTCCTGCCGAACGACTTTTGGGCTTCATCATGTCTAAAGATGGCATCACTCTTGACCTGCTCAAAGTTCAAGCCATTCTTGAAATTCCTCCTCCTCGTACTCTTCACGAGTTATAAAGCCTTTAAGGCAAAGCTAACTTGCTTTGTTGGTTTTATCCTGACTATGCCACCACAGCTCATGGGTTCCTTAGACTCATTCGATCTACCATTCCATTTATTTGGGATGACCAAGCTCAACAATGTTTCGATGCCCTTAAACATGCTCTCACTTCTGCTCCCTTGATTAGTCCACCTAATTTTGAGAGGGATTTCATCTTGTACATCTCTGCATCGACCCATTCAATTGCTAGGTTCCTCATATAAGAGGATTCAACAGGTATTGAGAATGTCATATACTATCTCAGTAATAACCTTAATGGTCCCCCTATGTCCTACTCCAATGAATAAAAGCTAGTTCTGGCTGTCGTGTTCCCTATTTAGAAGCTTCATCATTATATCCTTATGCGTACCACCAAAAGTTGTGACCAATTACAACCCCATGGAATTCCTATTGAGTTGAAGGATCATTAGTACGAAATACACCGATTGGATCATTATCCTTCAAGAATTCAATCTCAAATTTCTCACACCCAAGAGTAAGAAAGGTTTAGCCCTTGTTGAACTAATTTATGAATTTCCCACCTGTGCACCTGATCCTCTGGTTAATGATGATCTTCCAGACGAACACTTGTTCACCATTACCCCATATGATCCTTGGTATGGTGACATCCTTACCTATTTTCAAAGCCAAAAATTCACTTCCAACCTTGCTCGTGATGATCAAAGACGTATTCGACATCAAGCACCCTGCTACCTCCTCATCAACAATGATCTTTATCATCATGGTGTTGATACTATCCTTTGTCATTGTCTCACCCATGCTGAAGCTAAGAAAGTGCTCAATACCTACCATGGTGGTGCTTGTGGTGGTCACCTCTCTGGAATGGCCACTACCCAGAAAATCATGCGTGCAGGGTAATTTTGGCCTTCTCTCTTTAGCGATTGTATTGATGTAGTAAAAAATTGTCCCAATTTCCAATTATAAGCCCTTAAGGCATGAGCTCCACCTACCTGCTCCATCCAGTTGTTGTAGTCGTCCTTTTTGTAAATGGGATATTGAATTTATGGAGTGTTGACTCCCATCTGCTAATAACCACAAGTATATTATCACGATTGTCGACTATTTTACCAAATGGGCTGAAGCCATGCCAACATTCAATAATACCATGGCTAATGCAACCCTCTTATTTTTCAACCATGTTATTGCTTGATTTGGGGTTCTGAAATAATTAGTCTCTAACCATGGCTAACACTTTGGAGATGAGAAATGGCATGAGCAATCCTCTCTATTGGTCTTTGAACATCAATAATCTTATTACCCCCAAGGTAATGGCCAAGTTGAAGCTGTCAACAATATCCTTAAGACTATGCTTCAACGGATGGTGAATAAACACAAGAACAACTAGCATTTAATGATCTTCCCTACATTATGGGCCTATAGAACTTCTATCAAGACCACCAACAGGTTCACTCCTTTCCACCTCGTTTTCAGAGAGGAGGCAGTTTTACCAATCAAGTGTGAAATCCTTTCCCTTCACCTTGCCGTCAAAATCCTCTTGGACACCCAACCTTTAAAAAAACAACTCATAATTCTTGAGCATTCCATTGAAGACTATCGTGTTGCATTGCAAACCATCGAAGTGGAAAAAAAGTGCACCAAAACTCAGTATGACGGCAAAGTCCATCCTCATACCTTCCATGAAGGCGACCTTGTTCTTATGTATGACCAGGCTCATGATGTCCTAGGACGTGGGAAGTTTGAACTATTATGGCTAGGGCCTTATATCATCCATAAGTGTTTGGGCAAGGAGGCATGCCTGTTAGAAGATCCAAAAGGAGAAATCCTTCCTGATCCTCGAAATTCACTCTACCTTAAGAAATTTTACCCATAAAATTTCCCATTGAAATGCGAGTATGTATTTCTTTCTTCTTGTAAAGTAAGGTAGTTTGCATCCCCCATATTCTTCCACATTGGCTTCTTGCATATTTAAGATGGATCCATTACACACACCTTATATCGGTTTTGCTGATGGTATGAGTCCCTTCACCAGGAATCTTGCCTCAACAGCTTGGGCCATTTTTACCCCCTGCATTCATTAGTCCACTCCAACAATGTTTGTATTGGATCTACCACTAATAACTAGGCTGAATATGATGTCATGATAGGTTAGTTAGCCTATGCCCTTGACTGTTGCATCCTTCACCTTCATGTTTGTCTTGATTCCTTGCTACTTGTCATGAAATTGAATCGCATTTATCATGTGCATAATCCAGTCCTATTTAGAAAATATCTACGAGTTAAGATTTTGGCATGTGAACTTGAATCCATTTCATTCAATCATGTTCCTAGAGCCTATAATCACTATGTGTATACGATTGCTAATAAAATTCTAAATTGGCATTTATCATGTGTAAGAAGACATTCATAAACAAATGGAAAACCAAAATCGTCACAAAAAGATGCATAATCATAAATATGTATCGTAATATAGTGTTTTCAGTCCACTACTCTAAATACATCCGACATGCTCACTTGCATGTTACCATAAAACAAAAATGGAGACCCACATGTCCCTATGCCTAATCACTATCATCTGGAGGCTCCCGAGCCAACGAATCCATTCCCCTAGCCTGCAGATCTCGAACTACCTGACCAACCATCACAAGGCGTTGTGTGATTCCTGGCCACTCCAGGGGAAGACCTGTGCACTCATCTGTATACTGATCTTCTAGATCATGCCACCCATGCTTTGACACCCTGGTCAGTAGCAGGTCATATCTTCATCAGAGATCCTCCAATAGAGCACCATCACTTGGTCTCTATCGTGATGAGGTACCACCCTCATCTGTAGCCCCAGGCACTGCATCTCGTCCCATGTATCCTTCCAACCTCATTGGTGCTATATCTATATACCACAAAGTTTAGAAATCAGTACTACATACATATATTTCTTAAACTATAAATTCATAAAATGTATAACAACTTTCACTTACCATCCAGGCCCCATGCTTTTTTGGTGGAAGTGGTAAGTTAGGATCCCCCTGATAGTTCATGCCATTGTATGGATAGTCATCTATGTATAGTGGCATATGGTCCCAATGAGTGAAAAACTTAGGTCGGAACACTTGCACGACTCTGAGAAGCGCATCCTAGGCTACCCCTAGCGGTGCATCCTAGGGTCCTATGGGACCCCATCATGGATCTGAACATGAGGTTGCATAGTGGGGATCCTCTCAAAGAAGAGTGTGCATAAAACTATCCCAAATGAAAAAATATCATTGATCCTCCATCTGCATAATTTCAAATTTCATTTCAATGACACCAACATCATCTGGTCCCACCCATAGTAGGTGTTGGGTGCAACCCAACTTGGCCTAGACTTTGGCAAAGACTCTGCATTTTGAGGAGTGGAATGTGCAATGGAGCATGCAACAGAGCACATAATAGAGCAATGAAATGCGAAGTGGAACGTGCAGTGGAGCACTTAGAATATACCGCATGGTGTAGGGGCTTCTTTGTGGGTCGAAGCCCCTCCTTTTTGTAAAAATGTGCTATTTTTGTAAGGGAATGGTTTTGGGACCATAGCTACTTGTTTTAGGGAGTCCATGGTATTTGGACCCTGGTATTGTAATGATGTAACCCTTCAATTTAATAGTATATATAGGGTAAAATAATAAGAAGAAGAACTATCTTTTATGATCCAAATTAGTGTTATAGTTGTACTATTGTGATTTGTACTTTGGTAGAGAAGGCGAGGCTCTGCAAGTAAGTGCATAGAGGCCTAGCTCTGCAGTTGAGTGCGTAGACAACCTGCAACTTAGGGCGCAGACCAAGAACTCTTTGTTGTACAATATTTATGATATTAAGTAACAATTCTTATGGACATAGTCCCACAGTGGGGTGAAGCATGGTAATTTGGTGTCTTCATGTGTATATTTTCATTTGATTTCAGCACAATTATGGTTTATGGTTTTATATGATATGCTTAAGTGATTAATGTAATATGACAAAGTGATTTATGAATGTTAAGAATAAGTAAACCTAATAATAACACATCCCTTAGTCTTTCAAGGCTATAGAAACCTAGTTTTGCATCCTCCCATAGTCACTTCGAGTGAGAATGTGATTTTCTTACAGGTCGTTGCTGAAAGGGCAAATGATTGAGGGTTTTATTGGTGTGCAGTATAGATCAAACCCGGGTCAACCCAAACCAAGACAACAAATGGTTCCATTTCTAATATTGGGATCAGTTTGAGGTATATGTGGATGTGGCACCTATCGAAGAAAGAGATTCAAGACTAGATAGAACTAAAAGAGTGAGAATTTGCCGATCAAGAAAACGAAGCCATCATTTGAGAGTCAAAGCTTGGTTATAGAAGTATATTTTTATAGATCAATACGAAATTTTCTTCACTTCATTTCCTGTCGAGATGTACGAATGGATATCGAGGTTGACCGAAATGAAGAACTTCCTTAAAGGTGAAAAATCTATGGTGTGGACTCCTGAACTGATACAACGACTCAAGAGCACCAACAATATGATTTCAAGGGCTGTCAATTTTTATATTGATAATATCTTGGGAGGATTCATTACTGAGTTTTCAGTAGAATCAACTTTGTCCTACAACAAAGTGGAACAGTGATTCTTTAAGTGAATGTGAGGTAAGTATTTGAAATCTCTGGAACTTTGGATTAAGATGCTTTTGTGTGAAAACAGAGTTTTATAGATGCAATCATATTGCTAGTTTACTTATGTTTGGAAGAAGAGGGAATAAATATGAGCAAGAGATTGGAACAACGTGAAGTGGAAAGAGATATATAGTAGATACCATAAAGAGATATTGTGGACAAGATTTGAAGACTTTTAGAGAGACTGATTATAGCCCTCTTTTGAGTTAATTTGAAAGTGAAGAAAGCCTCCCTGATAACCCTCAAGTAACTCCATAGTATTCACCTATCCAGCTTGAGAGTTCACCAAAGCCAGAATCTTATACTAGCCAGGGTGTTTTTGGCTCTCCCCATCCCCTTGCCCCTCCCTCTACCCCACATACCCCCCATCTCTCTCCCCTTACTTCTCCCCCTCCCCCTCCTCCTCCAAGAAGAAGTATGGTTGATGATATTAAGCTACCCGTTTTCAAAGGAACTGGATTAGTGGGTCCAGAACAATTTTGGTTTTTATGTGAAGTAGTATCAACAATGAAGAAGATGAACAATGAGAATATAAAGAAAGTCTAGCTCATTACGATGTTTCGGGATAGAGCATTGACATGGTATATGAAGTATTCAAATAATTAAAACAAAATGTTTGCAGATATTAAAACAACACTGATAAAAGAATATAAGAAGCCAAACTATGAATCACAGTGTATCACCGAGTTGAAAGAGATCAAACAAAAACTTACCGAGTTTGTTTGGAAGTTTGATCAGAGATTTAAGGTTTTATTAGATTAGGTAAGCTTCGACATAGCTCCACAACAACATCAAGAATGGTTTATAGCTATGCTGCTACTACATATCAGATTTCCATTAACATAAGAAAATATAGGAATTCAAGTGAAAAATTGTGATGAAATTGGAATCTTTGCCTATAGGAGATATTAATGCAGGCATGCAACAGATTTAGAGTTAGCTAGCGAACCTAACCTTGCAATTAAAAGACATCAAGAAAAGAAAAGAAGTTAGAGAAGAAGTATAGTGCACAAAATGCAAATCGGAGGGCCATTCTAAAGAACAATCCCTATCTTCGGGAATTACATGGCTGGTGGAGCACCGAATCCTCTAAATGTAGGATCTAGCCTGTGGTGTGAAATATGCAAGAATAGAGGTGAACATCATTAAGAAGACTATTACTTGTTATAGAAATATATATAGACTTTGAGGAATCTATATTACAAATTTTGTAAATCAGTAGGACATGATGAGAATAATTGTCGAGCTTAGGAACTAATGATGGAGCACAGCGCGGACACTTATAGAATGAAGGTAGAATAAAATGGACAAGAGGAAAATGGAAAATGGGGTGGTCAAGTAGATTACTATTGAGTTACAAAATGGGTATGTATTTACTCTTAATTCCATCACCTTTTTCCTCTTTTCTTATCTCTTTCATATCTTAATGCACTAACATATTGATGGATTATGATAAGAAATGGATGAAATATTCTCGATTAAGATTTAGCCACTGTAACTAACTTTTACTCCTTTTTATGCAGAGAAACAATGAAAGGAGCAGTTGTTATTCCCTAGAGACGGAACAACATAAACCAACAAAGGAAGAATGGGGCGCGTCGGTTGCGGTCAGGTCAGAGGATGAATCAGGTGGATCAACGCTAAATATGAAGGGTGTCAGAAGATAGCATTCAATTACAAATCCCTCAGGATCTCCTGATCCTGAGGGATCACATTTATCTTTTACCTCTTTCTGACTATAAAAGCAAAATACTGTAGGAGGAAAGGGGATCGATCTCTGTTTATTTCAAATTGTAATTTTAATTTACAGACACGTGCTGTTGGAGAACACGACTATATTGTAATGAGACTTGAGTTCAATGGTTAATATATAATTTACGTTGCTGTTCATTCATATTCTCTGAAGTAGCTCAGCAGTATTCGTTGGTGGCTAAGGGCCCAACCTTTGGTGGATTGAACTGCTATCCCTTGTGTTATATATTTCTGATTCATGCAAGTTTGTGTGGTTTGATATTTTTCCCATTTTCTATGAGTTTATATTATTTTCTATTTACCAATTTCCTGTATTAAAGTTGGTACATTTTCTTTACATGTTTTGTAGCATTGTCATTTGATCCTAGTTACGCTTATTGTAGATTAAATTAATTAGCCGTTAAGACAGTGAACCTTATTGATTTAATCAGCTGAAAGAGTTTGGTTATCCCTATTGAACTCTCGGTTAACATCATTTCCTGTTGGATTGCTTAATTGAGATTGAGTGTGATTTAGATTGAATCAGCTACGAAGAGATTGGTTATTGCTACTATGCTCTTGGTTGATGCCATTGTTAATTGAATTGCTTGTTTGAGATTTGATTAAGATTTCAGTAGAGGATTGAGTCTTGATGCTTAGATGTAATATTTCCTTTAACAGTTTCAATTTGAGTTTTATAAATGCATTCGTTTACTCTTGTATCAAAGGTTTATACTTCATTCTAAGAAACATTACTCTCTGGATCCATAACATGCACATATTGTGTACACTCTTGGAATAAAATGACTTGTCCAGGTTGATGATTAATGTGGGGTAACTAGGAGTTTTAAGAGACACATTTTTTTCAACCAACATTTTTGCGCCGTTGCCGGGGAGAGTGTTTCCATTTTGCAAAGAGTGATGTATATCTGATAATCGTTGTTGGGAAAGAATTTGGTATTGAAAATGGAAGGTAAGAACCTACGTAATGAGCAAGTAAAGTGCTTGCTCCTCCGCCTACTTTTCAGCACAATTACAGAAAAGTGAAGTAGGTGTTTGATGTTTGTCTGTTGAGAGAGAAATGGGTATTAAAAATGGAAGGTAAGAACCTGCGTATGGATCAAGTAAAATGCCTGCTCCCTTGCCTACTTTCCAACATAATTGCTAGGAATTTAAGGTGGAAATAAACATTTGAATTTTTGCATGAATGACTAAGAAGAAAAGACCAGAAAATAATACAATCCCACACCCCAAACCTGAAAAATCTAAGAGACTGGTGACCCTTGGACGATCAAATTTTATCAACGAAATCTTAAGAAAAGCTAAATCTTAGCCATCAGTAGGTCCTCGAACCACTGCTTCTAGACAACCTACTATCTCCCTTCAGGCCACAGGCTCACCATTTGTAGCCTAATCCACAGTAAAACTGAAGGGACTGAATAGAGTTTTCAAGATATTGAAAATTTGCGATTAATTCCCTCACAAGAAGGGAATTCTTGCAACATCCGTGAAGGAGAAGGAGAAACAGGGGAACCCAAGGAACCAAGATCCCCTAAGGTAGTAATTGAGCAGAGGACACTTAGTGTCCCAGATTAAGGGAGTTCTGTTAGGATCATTCTTGCCTCTTCTAGACATCCTAGGGATAACTCGCTAGCTCCATAGATCCCGGAAGGGTACTGGCATATCTTTGATCAAACGGCCAATAACCCATCAACACCCCAGACCTATAGATTACAATATCCTATTGTTGACATAGCTGTCAACACCCCCATGAAAGTTATCCCTCTACACAATATTCCCACATTTCATGGACTCACTTCAGAAGATTTGGATGTGTTCCTGTTTGAGTTCGATGTCCTATGTTGGGGTTATGATTACACCACCGATCCCTAGAAACTAAAGCTGTTTCCCTCCGCTTTAAAGGGAGCAGCCCTATATTGGTTTATGGGACTGGGTGGAGGCACCATCAATAATTGGGACGAAATGAAAACTTCCTTCCTTAAAAAATATCAAGATTATTGTAGATCTAGATAACTAAAAGAGGAAATATTACAAATGGTAGCAAGGCCTAGTGAAACTTTGGAAGAGTATGTGGAGCATTTCCAATATAACCTCCAAAGGTCTCCCTATGCAAATCTGCCTCTGCCAGATAATGTGCTAAAAACCATGCTGATTAAGGGGATGAAAGACCAGTGGATAGAGACATTAAATATCATGCGTAAAGGTGATATATATCAAGAAGACTATGCTAACATTAACATTATTGATTTGTGTATCAGGTGCTCGAGGGGCAGTACAAGATTGAAACAAGTTGAATGCGATATGATCACTAGGGACAACAAAATCTCTGGCAGAAGCATTACTCGTACTGAAATCAACAACCTTCTAGAAGATTTCAAAATGGATATCCTGGGAACTTTGACAACACAATTAGATGTCATGCAAGCCAAGCAGAAGCAGGCCGAAGCAGAACAGAACCTAGTTTTTTTTTCCCTCGATGCAGGAAGAAACATAGTCATAAAGAATGCCCATTGGATATGGTACAGACCTGTGCCATATGCACTAAAGAACATGCCACAAAAAATTTCCCATCGTTCCCAGGATTAAAAGTGGTCTTCAAAGAGGTAGAGGAAGAAGTGGAACTAGTCTACCTATTAAATCAACATCGCCAATGGCAAGCACAACAAACAGGTATGCCTACCGACCCATCTCCATTCTTTCAACCTTCACAATATAATTCCCAGCAATACATAGGAGCCTCATGGCAGAACCAACCACCATTTCCTAATTGGTCACCACAAGAATTTTCTATGCCACCTTGGTCCAATTAGTCAAATCCAAACAATAGTTGGCCAAATTCCTCTTACTTTCCACCATTCTGGCAGAACAATCCATATCCATCTCAATGGCCCCCCTCCACTTCACAATACCAAAACTGGCAATCAAGATGGCAAAGACCTACGAACCAGCCAATAGGGACAATCCCCCTGCCTCAACCTATGCTACCAGCACCTTACACATCGCAGCAGAATCCTTAACCCAATTTACGACCACAACTCCCAGCCTAGCCCAACCCAAATCCTAACAACAGACCAGTCCAGTCGGTACAAATTATTGAAGGTTTGGATCTAGAAACTGAGTTGAGAGAATGTAATGAACTCAAATTGAGGTCTGAATCAATAATCAAGTCAGAGGATGATAAAAATATACAATTGGAAGAATCACTACCTGTAGAACAAACACCTCAAAGGGAGAATACAGTCAAGCAGAAAAGCCATGAACAAACTATTACCTCTTCTCCACCATTCCAAAAAAGATTGATTATACCTCGCCCAATTAAATATCCCAACTTTGATCTCCTGGGAGAATTAAAAAATCTTTGTGTAAAAATACCCCTCCTCCAGGCTATTCAGGACATTCCAATCTATGCAAAAACCATTAAGGAATTGTGTACCAAAAAGCCTATGAGGAAAATAAAAGTAACACCAACTGTCCATGTAGTCGGAACTTTGTTTGATTTTCTATTAGGCAAAGAGATACCGGTGAAATATGAGGACCCAGGAAACCCTATTGTCACAGTACAAATAATTGGATGGTCCTTTCCCAATGCATTAGTCGATCTAGGGGCAACCATCAATATTCTCACAATAACAACCTATCAGAGACTTGGCATCATAGCCTTAGATCCAACTATGACATTGCTGGAACTTGCTGACTGTTCAATTATTAAACCAGAAGGGACATTACAGGATGTAATGGTGTCTGTATATTCTTGGGAGTACCTAGCAAATTTCTTAATTATTAATCCTAGAAATCGGCTAGATGGACATCCTCTAATATTAGGAAGACCTTGGTAGTGACTGCAGATGCTTATATAAGTTGTCGAATAGGGAGTATGACTATAACCCAAGGAAATAATGTGAAGAACCTAGCTTTATACCCTCCAGCTCAACCAAGCCTAACCATAATAAAAATTAGGAAGCAACCTGTAACATATCTAACTTAAAATATTTGATCACCACTAACTGTAACAGATGCTCTTGAATTTAAGAATGAAATAGAAGATGATATTATTAACACATACATTAACCACCCAGCTACTGTATCTAATCTAAAATGTCACATGATTGAAGCAGCCCTGGATAATGAAATTGAAGAAGATCCTTTAAAAGACATCAATGACCAAACAATACCAACAACCACTGTCTATAACAGCAAACCCATTGAAATTGAGCCAGGGAAAGCACTTAACATTAACAAAAACCTGAGTGATGACCAGCAGGAGAGGCTTATCCAAATCCTTAGGAAATATAAAGGGGCTTTTGCTTGGGATTACCCAGATATGAAATGGATTGACCCCCAATTATGTATGCACCACATCTACACTGAAAAATATGCGAGACCCATTCGACAACCTCAGTGAAGATTAAACCCTCACCTAAAGGATGTTGTTAAAGACGAACTATAGAAACTGTTAGATGTAAATTTCATTTATGCTATATCTAATAGCAAATGGGTTTTTCCATTAGTTTTGGTTCCTACAAAGAATAGGAAATGGCGTATATGTGTTGATTACAGAGAGCTTAACAAAGCAACGCAAAAAGATCATTTTCCCCTTTTGTTTATCAACCAGGTTCTAGATACATTGGAAAGTAAAAAATTCTTCTCTTTCCTGGACGGCTTTAGTGGCTACAACCAAATCCAAATTTCCCCTGAAGAACAAGATAAGACTACCTTCACCTGCCCCTGGGGGATGTTTGCTTATAGGGTATTACCTTTTCGACTGTGCAATGCACCTGCTACATTCCAGAGAGCCATACTCATTATTTTTGCAGACCTGATAAACGAGGGATTAGAGGTGTACATGGATGATTTTACACCCTATGGAGATGACTTTGAACAGGCATTATAGACACTAGAGAAAGTCCTAGAAAGATGCATTACTACTAGGCTCTACTTAAGCCACACAAAATGCCACATGATGATGATTGAAGGCCTAATCCTGGGTTATTACATCTCAGTAGCTGGAATTCAGGTAGATCGAACAAAAATTCAAGTAATCCTCTTACTACCTACCCCCTGCACTCAAACTGAGGTACGTAGTTTTTTGGGATTTTCTGGATATTATTGAAGATTTATAAAAAACTTCTCCCAAATTGTTGCACCATTGTATGCTTTAACAGGAAATATCAATTTTATATGGACTGACAAATGTGACATTGCCTTTGTATAATTAAAATGGCTGGTACCAACAGCCCCAGTACTACGGGGCTCGAACTAGGATTTACCATTCCAGATTTCATCCAATGCATCAGATATGGCCATTGGAGTAGTTCTCGGCCAAGAAGAAGACAAGAAACCCTATGTGATATACTACATCAGAAAAAATTTAACTCCTGCTGAGTTGAATTACACAGTGACCGAGAAAGAGTTTCTAGCTGTAATCTATGATATTAACAAATTCAGACACTATATAACATGATACCCTGTGGTCTTGTATACTGATCACTCTGCTATCAAATATTTAGCTAATAAACCTATTATGAATGGAAGAGTGACACGATGGTTAATCCTTTTGTAGGAATTTGACATAATGATCAAGGATCAACCAAGAAAGGAAAATCTGGTGGTAGACTTCTTCTCACATGTGCCAAGAACAGAGGACGCAGTGGCGATAGAAGACCAGTTCCCCAATGAGCACCTATTTGCTGTGACTATGAAAACATTGTGGTACATAGATGTCACGAATTGCCTAGCAATGGGAAAACTACCCAAACACCTGAGGCCCAGAGAAAGAAAATTAATAGTGCAACGCAACGCTCGGTTCTCCTAGATCAGAGGATACCTTTGTCACACAGGAGCCGATATGCATATCTGTAGGTGTATCAGGGAAGACGAAATCTATGATATCCTAAAAGCCTGCCACGATGGACCTTGCGGTGGAAACTTTGAAGACCGCAGGAATGAACATAAAATCTTATAGATGGGCTATTATTGGCCGACCATTTTTAAGGATGCCAAGAAATTTGTCCAGGCATGTGACAACTACCAAAGAATGGGCCGCCCTGGCCAATCTAACGAGATGCAAATACATCCATAGTTAGTCATCGAACCCTTTGAATGTTGGGCATTATATTTCATTGGCCCAATAAATCCATCATCTAATGGTTACAACGGAATATGTGACTAAATGGGTGGAGGCAGAAGCATTACCAAGGGAAACAGAGGACACAATAATCCACTTTCTTTTCCAAATTTTCATGCAGTATGGCTTTCCCAGAGAAATAATTACGGATGGAGGGCCACAATTTGTAGGCCATAAGATTACTGCTACACTAAAAAATCATCACATTTTGCATAGAATCACATCTCCATACCACCCACAGGAAAACGACTAGGTAGAAAGTACTAACAAAGTAATTGAGGCCATTATAAAAAAGACAGTCGCCTTGCATAGATGCGACTAGGCTACCCAACTGCCAGAAGCCCTGTGGGCATATTGCACGACTTGGAGGAATACCACAAGATACTCCCCATATCAGCTAGTGTTTGGCAAGGAACCTATCTTCCCCATTGAATTTGAAATTCAGACATTGAGGATAGCCCAAGAAGTAGGGCCGGATTTGAATGAAGCACAAATTAACAAATTACAACAAATAAATTAATTGGATGAAATTCGGCTATCATCTCTTTAGCATACTACACTTATTTAACAAAAATGAGAAAAATGGAATGATGCCCTCATCAAGAAAAAGATATTCCATGAAGGTGATTGGGCACTTCTGTATGATTCCAGGTTCTAGGATTTCCCAGGTAAACTCCAGACTAGATGGTTAGGTCCCTACGAGATAAAAGAGGTGCATGATAATGGCACCCTTACATTAGCCACCATTGATGGATTTGGCTACTCTTTTAAAGCAAATGGGCATCGAGTACGCCTCTACCACAAACCTCTTACAAGGGAATCCTTTTGCCAATAGATACATGAATATTCTATGATACAAATTCTCATTGAAGAGGGCAACTCTTCGACAACACTAGTCCAGTAAAGAATTTATTTTTGAAACCTGTACATACAATTGCTTTTATGTTTCCTTTCTATTTGATTGTATTTGCTTAGAAGAGTAGAGATGTTTGTTTATTGATCTTTTTTCCTATTTTTCTTTGTTGTTCCCTACAGGGAACAACTGTTGTTCCCTACAAGGAACAATTGTTGTTCCCTATAGGGAACAACACTTTTCATGTGCATTTTTTCTTTGCTGTTCCCTACAGGGAACAACACTTTTCGTGTGCGTTTTGCTTTGTTGTTCCCTATATGAAACAACAATTTTGATGTGCATTTTTCTTTGTTGTTCCCTACACGGGAACAACTATTGTTCCTTATAGGGATCAACACTTTTCGTGTGCATTTTTCTTTGTTGTTTCCTATAGGGAACAAAACTTTTCGTGTGCATTTTTCTTTGTTGTTCCCTACAGGGAACAACTGCTGTTTCCTATAGGGAACAACGCTTTTCGTGTGTATTTTTCTCTGCTGCTCCCTACAGGGAATAGCTACTATTCCTTATAGGGAACATCACTTTTCATGTGTATTTTTTTTTGTTGTTCCCTATAGGGAACAACAATTTTCGTGTGTATTTTTCTTTGCTATTCCCTACAGGGAATAGTTGTTGTTCCCTATAGGGAACAGCCGCTGTTCCCTACAGGGAACAACACTTTTTGCATGTATTTTTTTCTTTTTTGTTCCCTATAGGGAACATCACTTTTTTGCATGTTTTTCTTTTCTGTTCCCTATAGGGAATATCACTTTTTGTGTGTGTTTTTCTTTGTTGTTCCCTACAGGGAACATCTGTTGTTCCATACAGGGAACATCTGTTGTTCCCTATTGGGAACAACACTTTTTGCGTGTGTTTTCTTTTGTTGTTCTCTTCAGGGAACAACACCTTGTGATTATTTTTGAGAACACCCTTTCTTCCCCTTGCATGATCATTCCTAGCCCATTCCAGTTCACTCTTTATGATCCTCTTTTTGGCATAAAAGTACAATACAAATCTAAGGACAACAAGTATGGAGTCTACTGAAGCAAGCAAATATCTTGAATATTATCAACTTTAACAAGATTTCTTTGTGATGATCGAAAAAGAAAGGACACAATTATCTATATCACTTCACTGTCCTCATTTCCGCTATAAATGAAACTGATTGATTATCTTCACCATGCTGGTTCTCCCCCGTCTCATATAATTCTCTCTGTTTATTATCAATAAGATTATGAGTATACTTTTTCTATTGATATGTTCAAACTTCTTCCACCATCCCTACTCTTAAGGAGTACTGAGCCACCCTCTATATATAAAATGGGGGGTGTTTAAAAAAATAAAAATATGTATATATTCGTTAACAATTTTATGATTTTTTTGTCCACAAATGGAGGATAGGGGGTCTCATCACGAGGCAACCTACCATGATCATAAGGACGGAGTGAAGTGGAATTCCCACTATGGCCACGACACCAGGGATATGATCCAATGGATGCATCAAGAAACAAAGTCCTTGGAACAGGAGGTCTCATCATGAGTTGGCCTGACCACTTTCGCTACTTCCCGGTGAATGGCAATGTGTTCATCTGATTACCATGCCAGCACATTGGTCTCTATTATGGACATCATAATGCACTTCCCCAATTATACATAGATGAATATGATTCCCAAGCTTTAGAAAGCAACTTTTTTGAGGCTATGGATGCCTGCAAGCAACAGAAGCTCTGGTTATGGTATTGAAGTTTTATTTTCTACATCAATAATTATTATTATACCCTCTTCTTATGTTTCTATTTTTTTTCTACGGAGAGATTATGTCCCTAAGTTACCTTGAACCTTTATGCATGAGTTAATCTTTTAAAATCAATCACAACATTTTTAAGTGGAATAACGGCAGTAAAGTATTATCTCCTGCGTATGCTGTCCTTTTTCTTTATTGCATCACCTCACGACATCTTATCACTTATTAATAATTCTCGTTACACACCTTGTTTTCATTACTCCAATATCCTTTATGATCCTTTCATTAATATAAGTACCTTGCCACTTTGATTACCCAATTCATCACCCCTGTACTTCACTGCCAACATCTCATCCTTTCATTCATTTGGTCGTAGGTGACCTATCATTTCAAGAGGGGACGAGGACCTCCAGTATACTTATGCATGTGCTGTCATCTTTTCATTTTATTTTGTAGAATAATACGACATCCCATAATCACAGAGCGTGTTGCATTATAAAAATCCTCGATAACAATATTTATGTTCATAAAGCATCACCTGATAGAGCCATTACAACCATTTGCTATTCCATCTCTTGGCTTTGCTCATTTCTGTGCTTTCTCCACTGCACTAATCATTTGCAGAAGTCAACAATCATGGGAGGAAGAACAGTGCGTTGAGAACCTTTAACACTCGATGTCTCTGAGGAAGCCATGGAAATTTTAGCTCACATAGGATGGACAACATATTTTACAAGATCTCAACCCCCCAATGAGGAAATCACCATCGAATTTTTACAACATCTACAGAATGGACAATCCTTGGTAAGAGGTAGACAAATCACTGTAATAGATCTTGTGATAGCAGAAGTGTCGGGTTTCTAGCAGAAGGACTAGTATGGGTTGGCAAGCGAATAAGGCTGCATGACACTATGGAGGTTTTTAGGGACAAAGGACAAGAGCTAATGAAGAACGGTAAAGGCATTCGACCATCTTCTCTCGGAGAGCCATGGGGAGAATTGGCACGAATTGTCTAGAACTATACTACCTGCGATGGGCGTAGAGATGTGGTAAGGCCACGACAACTCAAACTTTTAGAAGTCTTAGAACAAAAATGCTGTGTTAATTTTCTTGCACTGTTGAATTCATTATTGCATGACACTGCCAAGAGGCTGAGATGGTCTCAGCATCCATAAATAGTAGTTAGCCACCATTGTCTAATCAGGTTAATAGTTAGTCACAACCTTGCCTAATGACAATCAACCTGGGATGATCTCATATTGGCCCTTGAAAGAGGTGAAAACCTGCCAGAACCTAACCCTGTTCCAAAAAGAAGAAGGACTTCCCTTCTAGGAAGCATATCTCACAAACGCAGATGATCTATAAGGTTGAATTCAAAACTGGGAACGTTTGAAAATCCTCAAGGCAGCACTAGTCAACCCATAGAATTATCCAGTCCGATAAATGAACAAGACCTGCAACCAGAGTCAAGAGGACAAGATAACCCTGAACCAGAACCTGAGGAAGGAGCAGAGCACTCTGACGATGAATGAAGAAATGAAGTGGGACCTCCTCCAACACCAAATATGAGTTCTCAAGACGATATGTTGCAGGATTTTGAGATAGGGATGGCCCAAGTCCTGGCCAACATGAATGTCTACATGTAGCATGAAGGACCGCTTAATCTTAACTTAGGAGAAACTCAATATACAAGGAATTTTGGCTATACGAGAGTTCTGTCTTCTTCAAAATTCATAAACTGCGAAGCGGAAACGGATACAAAGGATATTCAGGAATTGGAGAACCAATCTGGTGACATGCTCCTAGTGGAAAACAATCATGAAGGTCTAGACATAGAAAACATAGGCCAAGAAGAGGAAGTAGAGGCAGAGATTATTCAGGAGTATGATAATCAATCTGGAGACATGGTCTTATTGGAACAAAGCCAGGGTGAACAACCAGGCTCTTTAGAAATAGAATCCATTAACGAGACTATTAGTGGACTAGTTACTCCTTAGAAAAGGGATGGAGTTGGAACGAAATTAAAGAAGTTAAGAAAAGAACACCAAAAGCTTCGTAAGATGGTTAAGAGGCTCTGAAGAAAAATAAAAGAAATCACAATGGGAAAGGTTCCAAACAATACCCCTAAGGTAGTAAATGTGGTTGTGCAAATGGAATTATATGAAGGTAGGGCTACAGGAACTCAAACTGAGCTCATACCTACTCAGCAATCGTCACTCAAGAAGGACCACATGAAAATTTAGTGGACGTAGCTACTCAGACGGATGTTTGGACCTCCTACAATAAAGAATTATAGACAGAAGATATCCCCTCTTATAGCATAGGCACTCAGATGGACATATAAGCCAAAGACATTATGATGCACCATGACCCCCTTCTACTAAATCTTCAGGAGGAATTGGCACAAGCTCAGCTCGCGTTGTAATGATTTGAACAAGAAACAATTTCCCAGCAAAACTATCAAGAGTTTTAGAAACAACTTTGGGAAATGAATACAACAGAGAGCAAGACTTTTGACAGATGCAGAAAGGTGGAAGAAAAAATGGAGAAGATCAAGCTCAAGCTAGAGAAAGTCATAAGTCAGACAAACACCATCTGCTCACTGTAATCAGATGTCCTGACATGTAGGTCTTCCACCACCAATTATGCCTTGTTTTTATTAGAATGGTACTTGTTATTGAAAATTAAAGCCATAAGAGCTGGTAAGCCAATTGAATTAAGGAAAATTGAAGATTTTATAAATTGCTGCAAGCAACATGGTGTAAAGGTCCAAAGGCTTCTTTGTGAGTTTTATTAGCATAATTTTATATTAGAGAACGAGGTGGACAAGAACCCTAACCCTTTTGTAGGATATGTTCAATTCCAGGCTTTTATTTCATTTGCAGTTAACCAAATCAAATGGTTTAAAGCTTATAATGCATTTCAAAGACTGGAATATGGATTGGATCTTTGGGTGAGAAGTGAACCTAAGCACCCCTTACAAATGTTTTCCAACCATAAGAGTCTGATGACATGAGAAGGGGTGATTAAAACTTTAGGGCCCATACATAAGGAGATTGTGTAGAAAGGAATATCATATTTCCTCTCCATTCAAGAAAGTTCTCTGACTGCATTTAAGCACAGATGGACGATCTCCACTAATAGTGTGAAAGATAGAGAACCATTTAATTAAAGAAATTTTAAAGCTGCTGTGGCCCATATGGTCACTTATAGAAATCTTATTTTGAGAGGACCTTATTGGTTAGGATGCCGGTTTCAAAGCCCCATTTTTTGGTATCCCCCTGAAGGTTATTGGGTTGACTATGAATTTCCAGAAGGAAAGGAAGGGCCCGCCTTTGTGCACCTGGCTCAACATCATGGTTTTAGACCAATTTTTGACACTTTCTCTCTAGCCTACTCTTTAATTGCACTACATAAGAACTATTTACTTTTCATGAGGACATGAAACATGGTAAGCAGGGGAGTATCTTGAGTTACGAAATGGGTATGTATTTACTCTTAATTCCATCACCTTTTTCCTCTTTTATTATCTCTTTCATATCTTGATACACTAACATATTGACGGATTATGATAAGAAACGGATGAACTATTCTCGATTAAGATTTAGCCATCATAACTAACTTTTACTCCTTTTTATGCAGAGAAACGACGAAAGGAGCAGTTGCTGTTCCCTAGAGATGGAACAACATAAACCAACAAAGGAAGAATGGGGCACATCGGTTGTGGTCAGGTTGGAGGATGAATTAGGTGGATCAATGCTAAATATGAACTGTTTCAGAAGATAGCATTCAGTTGCGAATCCCTTAGGATCTCCCGATCCTGAGGGATCACATTTATCGTTTACCTCTTTCTAACTATAAAAGCAAAAGACTGTAGGAGGAAAGGAGATCGATCTTTGTTAATTTCAAACTGTAATTTTAATTTACAGACTCATGCTATTGGAGAACACGAACGTATTGTAATGTGACTTGAGTTCAATGATTAATATATAATTTTCGTTGTTGTTCATTCACATTCTCTGAAGTAGCTCAGCAATATTCGCTAGTGGCTAAGGGCCCAACCTTTGGTGGATTGAACTGCTATCCCTTGTGTTATATATTTCTGATTCATGCAAGTTTGTGTGGTTTGATATTTTTCCCATTTTCTGTGAGTTTATCTTATTTTCTATTTACCAATTTCCTGTATTGAAGTTAGTACATTTTCTTTACATGTTTTGCAACATTGTCATTTGATCCTAGTTACGCTTATTGTAGATTAAATTAATTAGCCGTTAAGACAATGAACTTTATTGATTTTATCAACTGAAAGAGTTTGGTTATCCCTATTGAACTCTTGGTTGACATCATTTTCCTTTGGATTTCTTAATTGAGATTGAGTGCGATTTAGATTGAATCGGCTACGAAGGGATTGGTTATCGCTACTATGCTCTCGGTTGATGCCATTGCTAATTGAATTGCTTGTTTGAGATTTGATTACAATTTCAGCAGAGGATTGAGTCTTGATACTTAGATGTAATATTTCCTTTAACAATTGCAATTTGAGTTTTATAAATGCATCCGTTTACTCTTGTATTAAAGGTTTATACTTCATTTTAAGAAACATGACTCTCTGGATTCATAGCATGCACATATTGTGTACACTCTTGGAATAAAAGGACTTGCCCAGGTTGATGATTAATGTGGGGTAGCTAGGAGTTTTAAGAGACACCTTTTTATCAACCAACAGTTACTAAGGAAGAGGTCAAGGTGGTGGAACTGGTCGAGGACATGGAGATATCATTTGCTATAACTGCGGCTAGCTAAGTCATTTTGCGAGAGATTGTTAGAATTACACAATAAAATGTAAGTACTGTAAATCCTTTGACCATGTAATTGAACAATGTCCTATACTTATGGCAAAGATGCAAGAAAAAAGGAATCAACAGCTGAAACAAAATATTCAAATATGTTTGATGAAAGGAGGACCGATGAACCTCGAATTAATATTGTCACTAGAAGTGGAGTTGCAACTGATAGTGATAAAGTGAATGAAAAGAAAGAAACTTAAGGTGCATGGGTCAGAAAGACTACTGACAAAGTTCCTGTTTTCGATATTCACAAAGAAAAAGAAGTATTTATGGAAGTAAAGCAGAGTTTTATGGATGCTAGAAATTTGAACTCTAGTGCACAGCCAAAGCCTGATTAGAAGAGTAACTGTGACATATCATTAGCTTTGATACTAATTGACCTTCAATGCAGGTGTTGGGAACGGGTTCCCCCAAGAGCTAGTTTTGGGGCTAAAAGCCCATGTTTGGTGCAGAAGGTCCAAATTTTGTAATAAAGATGTAAAGTTTCCACATTTTCTGGTCGCAGATCATGAAGAGGTCAAAGGTTGTCCACCATTGTTTTATGAAGTATCATGTCGACTGTAAAGAAGAGTCTAAGAGGAAAAAATAGTAAGAAGAAATGAGAAGAAGGATTTTGGGTAAGAATTTCTAAGTGTTCTTGAGTCTTAGCATAGGTAGAGGCTCTGCAGCTGAGTGCGCAGAGGCCTAGGGTGGAATTTCACAGCTTAGTGCGCAGACCCTTGTAGCTATGTTCACAGGGCGGATAGAGTTTGTATTGAACTTGAGATATCAATAAAGAGAATTATTCTACAATCATTATGTACTTTGTCTCTATTTAATGTATTTGATTATATTATGTTACAATTTGGGTTTACATTATAATTCTTATTTGATGTGCGAATGTATCTGATAATATCTATTAATTGAACACAAGCAAGAATAAAGTATTATGGAAAGAGGCACGTAAGTGCTTAGACCTTGGGTTAGGGCTGCACAAAGATCAGTTGAGAACCTTCGCAAAGGTATGGAAGGACGGAAGAGAAGGAACATCGATAAGCCCTAAAGGCTTATCGATCTACACGAAGGCATGATCAATAAGTATAAACTGACATCATGACCATATCAGGGTGTAAAAACTTGGTTCTTTCATCCCCCCATACTACTTCGGGTGAGACTTTGGTCCACGCTCTATGGGTTGATGCCGAAAGGGCCAGTAGTGTAGGGATTTGCTTGGCTGACTAACCCTGAACTTGGGTTAGGGCCCACCAATCCAACAAATGGTTCCGTTGGTAGCACCATGATCTGCATGAAAGATGTTTGATGTCATATCATTGGAATCCAACTAAGAAAGAAATTGAAACCTGGTTAGATAGAAATATCCACGAATTCATGGCACAGGAAAACAAGAACCCATGATTGATGAAAGAATAGTGGTTGGACAGATACCTGCACACAAAAATACATGAAATCTTCTTTTGTTCCTTCCCACTTGATTTATACGAGTGGATCATGAGGTTGGTAGATGGTCAAGGAAGGTGGAGGCTTGATAAGTCGATTGTTTGGACATCGGAGCTAGTAAGGAGGTTAGAATATTCTGAAGATAATATCACGTACATTTTTGACCATTGTCTCAACCGCATCATAGGAGGATTTGTGACCGAGTTCGCAGTCGATACCTTTGTCAGTTACAATGAAGCATAGTGCCGCTTCTTCAAAGGATCGCGAGGTAAGTATTTAAAATCACTGAATACTTGGATTGAGATGCTCTTGTGTGAACAATGGGTTATGCAGTTACCTTGATGTTTGGAGCTATGGGAAGCGAAAAACATTTAAGGAATGGAGGAAGAAAGGGTCCTGAGTATAGCCCACTGATCGAACTCCCTTTACGTGATGACGAAGGGACACCACAAATTTCTCCCCTGAGCGCTAGTCAGTTGATAAGACAAGGGTTCCCAAGAATACCTACAATGCCTTCACCCTCATCACATCCATCCACACCACCTCCATCCTTGCCTCCATCGCTCACCCCATCACCCACACCACCACCACCTCCATTGTTCAATATGGTGAAAACTGTAAAACTACCTATATTCAAGGGCATAGTGAATGAGGACCCAGACCAATTATGGTTCATCATAAAGGTTGTATGGGAATCTCAGGGTGTTGCAGATGATCACATGAAGAAGGTGACATTGGTTAGAGCATTGCAGGATCGCATGGTAACCTAGTGCATCAAGTACTCTAATGACAACTAGGCAACTACGTTGGCAAAGATCTAGATTGCGCTAAATAAGGAATTCAGTAAGCCTAAGTCTGAAGCGAAATCGATTGTGGGATTCAAGGAAATCACGATGAAACTAGGCGAGGCCCCTTGGGAATTAGATCAGATATTGAAGTGTAAAATCTATGAAGCTAATATGAATTTGATGGATGGGCAGCACCACGAGTGGTTCGTAGATTCGCTCCTGCCTCACCTAAGGGTTGTTCTGTTACAATAGAATATTACGACTTAGGCAGAAGCCTTGGAGATTGCAATGAGGCTACATGGAATGTTGATGCAAGATCCAAATCTAGGGGTTTATCAGATTCATGCATAGTTGGAAAACCTTTGTCTCGAAATGCAAAGTTTGAAGAACGAAACAAATGCTCGACCAGAGGCATGCAAAGAGGTTTGGTTCATAAACTACAAAGGTGAGGGGCATGACAAGGATCATTGTCCAATGTTCACAAACTACGTTACAACAGGAGGACCAATGCCTCTACGACTGGAGGCTGCAATAGTGCCAAGTGCAGGGCCTGCACTATGGTGTGCTATATGTCAGGTAGCAAGGAAACACATGACTGATAATTGCCATTTGCTACAAAAATTTGTACAAATACCGCAACAACTATTCTGCAATTTCTGTCAATCAGTAAGCCACGATGAGTGCAATTGTCGAAGTTATGAATTGATGATGGATAGGACACTTGCATACAGAATGCAGACAGAAACACAGCCTCCTGACCAAGGCGTTGGGGGAATGCGAGGTGAATATCAGGGGCACGGCCGAGGCTGAGGTGGAGGAGGGCTTGGGAGAGGCCAAGGACAGCTGATTTGTTAGAATTGTGGAGGCCCAGGACACTATGCAAGGGATTGTCTGAATTCGATGTGATTGTCATGCCGCTACTGTACTATGTTTGACCATGTGACTGAGGATTACCCAATATTATTGGCTAAGATTTGCGAAAAGGGGGTGCAACCTTCGTAGTCAATGCAGAACCTCTAGATGATGAGGGCTGAGCCTCGCGAGGAAGACCCTAAGGTAAACATTATGCTGTGGAGTGGAACCACGATTGGGGAGGATAAAGGGAAGCAACTTGCAGAAGGTGTGTGGGTTCGCAATGCACTAGAAAAGGAGATTGAGTTTGATTTGGAGTGCGCAAAAGAAACATTTATGGAAGCAAAGAAAAGCTTCACTGAGGCCTTTACCTCTGGAAGTCAAGAGAAACTAGTTGAAGAAATGGACCCGTCCATGCTTACCACATTCTTGGAGACCTGCATGAAGTTGCTCCATGACAGTAAGGCTATGAAGGGCCTACAATAATTGATTAATTAGTGTGCTGGTAAGGATAGTGTTACTAGTTAACCGCCTGTGGTCAGGAATCTTGGTAAGCACAAGGCAAGGACCAAGTGGGAGATGAGACTCATAATGCAGATAGGGGAATACGAGGTGGACCAAGTTATCCTAGATTTGGGTTTCGACAAGAATGTTTTGCCAAAATAGACCTGGGAGAGAATGGGGAAGCCTACGCTCCAGTGGTCCCTGATACAGTTAAGGATGGTGAATCAACAAAAAATTATCCCAATGGGGAGGCTACAAGGGGTCACAGTTGACATTGAGGGTGAAGCGTGCTGATGGATTTTGAGGTAATAGAGATTGTGGATGATAGCAACCCCTACTCTATGCTCCTTGGAATCAATTGGGCCATTGACATGAATGGGGTAATCAACCTGAAGAAGTGGAAGATGATATTTGTAAACAAGTCACTCTGCATAGTGGTGCCACTGGATTCTGCGAAGGGACCACTCTATACAGAACCAGCCTGAGATTATGAAAGCAATGATGATCTGGACCAGATTTACAAAATAATAGAGTGAGACCAGGATTGGGTGAATCTGATAGTGGACAGACGCATTACATGGGATCGTGAAAGCTCCTACACGTCAAATTCAGATGAAGAATTGGAGCATTGGTAGAACCGACTGCGTGAAGTATCAACTCTTCATTGTAATATGATGACCAAATCGTTGCGTTGCATGTCATTTGAAGTCAGGAATTTGCCACATTTTTATGGGCTAACTGATGTTGATTTATTTTTGGATGCATTTGAAACATAAGTACCAGAGAAACATCGCTTCCAAGCCTTAGACTAGGTACTGCGTACTATGCCTGCAAGATGGTAGGGTATGCACAAGGATAGTTTCAGTGATTGGTGTGACTATATGAGAATGATGAGAATATGTTTTGGGTAGCCAAAAGTATGGATGACAGATAAGTATGACGGATGAGATGACCCATGCGATCACCTGGCTAAATGGAATAAGGCTTATGGCATGGAGCCCCAGTCTGAATGGGTGCATCTATTTTTTCATACCCTAGGCGACATACCAATGAATTGGTACTTGGAAACCAAGCTCTGCCATGGCATGAAGGAATGGGATATCCTGCGCCAGGGATTTTTAATGACGTTCAACTTTGAGGATGGGTTTGACTGTATTGACGCAGTGCTACAAGAGGTTAAAGCAGTGATATTTATGATACCACAAGATCTTTTGGACTTGATCCAACCTGATTTGAATACCCAGTTGATTCATGCACTAGAATGTTATAACATGACCATTGAAGAAGAATACGAGGTTCCCCAAAAAGTTAATATCCTGGAAATTAAGGGTCACCGTGAGGTTGAAGGTCCGCAGATAGAGGATCCTAACATAACCGCACTGTTGAAAACCAGGTAGGTCAACATTGGCATAGAGGCGGAACAAAAATTTGCAAAAATTGGGGACTATTGGGATGATGTGTGGTGAGCTCGACAGTATTGCAGTGATAATGATGCAAATCCTGGGACTTCCTTCTTTACTTTTATCAACCCGGTAGTTCATAACAAACTTGGAAGCGATGGTGTTGTATGCACAAGTACTAACTCTTACTGTAGGCTATCACTTGATCAGCTGGTGCAAGTTCGCTAGGAGCTTAAGCCAACTTCTATGAGTTCTCAGAAGCATCTTTTACTATGATGGAAGAAAGCTAACTCTATAGGGGCTATTCTACTTGTAGAAAGAGAAGGAAGACTGAAATGAAACGCAAACCCTAGCAAACCCTAATTTCCCCACTGACCCTAATTTTGCAAGAAAAGAGATGGAAACTGATGAAATGAGTACCATTGACTACTGAAAAGGTGAATTGCATTTATTCAAGCTACTTCTGGAAAGAAATGAGACGAAATCATCTTTTTGTACTTTTGAGTGTTTTTATGTGGAATTATTATGCTTGTGATTTATCTGGTTGCGACTGTGCAGAGGTTTGGTGGAAAAGTAAGATGGAGTTGGCTTTTGTAGAGGGTGAGGAAGATGTGGAGAGGTCCTAAGAATCCCCTAGTACCTGTTCTGAAAATTTCCATTGCGATCAGACTTTGAAAAATCACTCATAGGAAATTCTACAGGAGGCTGCAGGGGGTCTATAGGAGGAGGTCGAAAACTGTTTTTAGGGTTTTGAAGGTGGAAAAATGATGGAAAAGGGGAACTAAAGGCTAGATGAGGGTGTTGAGGTGTTTAGAACTTGTCAAGGAAGGTCAGGGATGAACGTGATGGTTGGATTTGTTCAAATGGCAAGAAAACAGTTTTATGGAAAAATGCAGAAATTAGGGCAGATTGGCGAAATGTTGTGAATGGGCTGGGAAATCTATGAGAAGTGAGATGGTGCTAGTTGTTTTATGGAGGGATGGTGAGTTGATATGTCCTACAAGAGATCTGCACACTTACTTATCAAAACTGACCAAAGAAAGAATTAAAAAGAAAATTTTGTCTATCTTGACCTAATTTCTAACCTATAAACAGAAAAAGTTGAACAGTCCCTTGTGAAGAGAAAAGCACGTGAGAGAACTATGGTATAAGAATCAGGAAATGATCTAAGTAAGTGAATCTGAACTAATATCAACTTTTCCAAATCAAGTTATTACACTAGTAGTTACATGGAAGAGCAAAAACTGTGTTTTTGGTGGCAGCAGTAGTGGCTTGACCTCAAATCATAATCCCAAGAAGGGAGAAAGGAGATCAAGACCTACTGTTGGCCTTTTTGAATCTTATTTTGTCACTGCAACAACCTACTTGCACAATTGATACAAAAACAATTATGCTAATAATCAAAAGCAACCTAATTTAACAAAGTAAGATGAACCTATGCAACAGAAATTATCTCATGAATGGAAGAAAAAAACACATAAATACACAGAAGGAGGTGCTAGGTAGCTTGGGTTGGGCCTTAACCCAAGATCTTCAGCTCTCTGAAAGAGATCAGTGCTGGCTTAAAAAAAAATTCATCTTCATTTATCAAAAAATAGCAGTTACATCACATAAACTGTGCTAAAAAAGAACTCGAAAATAAGCTAACCAATGTGCTGCACAAAAGTGTGAAAATATACTAAGAACTGGCTAACCTACTGAGACTCGAAGCCTTCTTATTTATACAAATGGGGACTTCCAATAGTCCTCTTAAAAATAAGGAACTCGGTTTCCTAGAACTGAAGATAAACAATAGTCCTACTTGACTTGCTTGGCTGCCCCTTGGAATCATCAATGTGGGCCTTTGTGCTCCGAGTTGCTGATGAAGGATTCGAGGAAATTGGTCATTAATGAAGGAGACACCCCCCCTACAAGTCCTCTTCCCTATTTTCCTCGAGTTTGGCTGCCATTTGCTCATAAATTCCTTGTCTTTGTCCAAAATTGTCCAAAAAATATGCATAAAACACTCATTAGACTACATGGCAAAGTGACTAACCCAATTCACTCTATTAGCATAAATTTATTCAAAAGCATGCAAAAAACTAATGAGAATGGTGGATTAAGTCGAAATAAGAGGTAGAATGAACCCATATAGTTACCCATTTTTGGGGCTCATTATCACCCCCCTGCTGAATGGGTTGCTCATCCTCTGAGAAACTAATCTAACTCTTCATCTTTAATGGCTCTGATAGATTCCTTGACATCCCAAGCCTCTGATGTGATGTCTTACTCTGTATCATGGAAACTTGCTTTCCTATCCACTTCCTCCCATTGTTTCTGTTCTTCCTCCTCAACTCCTTCCAATAGTCCTAGCAGCAGTGGAGGACTGAATTTAAGACCAATACAGTTGCCTTTCAAATTTTTCATTGAATTCTTATACAGGGGCACTCTCCTCATGGCTTCACTCATTCTGTTTGGGGAGTGATACTCCATGATCCTTAGGCTATGGCAATGTATTCCACCTTCTCATGTAGGCATGGAGGCAGTCATTACCAAACAATCTCTCCATATCCTCGAAATGAGCAATAGCCTACACTTGCTTGTTAACATAGTCAGGGAGAACTTAAGGATTAGCTGCAAGGTGTTGGTGGGCATAGATGAGAGCCAAGGGTTCTTCTGGTTCTGCTCTAATCATTAGGCACTCACTTAGCTCTTTTTCCATTATTTTCTGAATTTCCATTGCTCTCTTTTCTTCATGGCTCATCCACAAAGCCATAGCCCTTAGCTGCAAGTCTCCCAATGCATCATTTGGATCCCATAAATTCACGTCAGTGAGTACCATGTTGTGTAGGTAAAATTCTGCTAGCTTTGCTTTATCCTCAACTGAGTTGTGATCATATAAATGCATACATTTGCCATAATCTTGAAATGGTATTGTGCCCCTCTGGGTCAGTGTCTTAATCTGGAATTGGAGCCATTGATCTTTGAGGTATAGTGCATATGATTTGGCTAGTTTCCTGCACTGTAATTCCTCCATTGCCTAGCTGGCCATGCAGGCTAACTGGGCTTTTTTTTCTATAGCCGCCTTTTCAAAATCAACACTTCAGTTTCTGCCTGGGATTCTTTTTCTTGTTGCTGTTTCATCAGTGTCTCACTATCTGTCTATGGTTCTTCTTCTTGTTGTTGTCTCTCTGCGGCCTCACTATCTGCCTGGGGTCCCTCTTTCTGTTATTGTCCTTTCAAAATTGATAGCTCATTTCCTCCTTGGGGTTCCCTTTCTTGTAGCTGCTTTTTCAACAATTCATTTTCTTCCTACGGTTGAGCTCTTTTGATGCTCTCAGTATGCCTTACCATGCTCAATTCTTTGCTCATATCTCTCAACTTGTTTACCATGTGCCCTATGTCTTTGACCCCTTTGGATTTTGCAATCTGCATCTAGGTGTGGGTCGTGACTCTTTCCTTTTCCAGTTCGAAGAAAAGAGGCACTGCAAATTTTTGTGGGATGATCTTCCCACCTTCTAGAAGGTTGTAGTAGGAGCCTAATTTAGGCTGCGGTCCATGTAAGTTTTAACCCTGTATAGAAATTACCTGCATACGAATTCTAAATCACAGGAAAAATAAAAATGCGAGAGCATAACACATAAAATACGTATACACAGAGATTTCCCACTGGATCCCAAAACCGGGACTACCAGCTTGATTTTTCATTATGTTCCTTTCAATGTTAC
>APFE031286287.1:0-10945 GCA_000404065.3 Pinus taeda | reverse complement strand
TTCAAATTTTAATTCTCAATTTTGATTCAAGGACAAATCAAAATTGGAATATATCCCAAAATGCTATTTATAGCAATACTATTTTTAGCATTTCTATTTTTTGCTATTTCCAACAGAGTTGGAGTATATTCTGAAATGCTATTTATAGCAATGCTATTTTTAGCATTTCTTGTTGCTATTTTCAACAAGAGGGTCAAATTTCAGCAAGAGACGTCTAATAAGCAACATATTGATCTACCATTCAGTCAATAGATGCCCAAGATTGATCCACATTGATGACATCTGATGCCATGGGGCATGTTTGTATAATATCTCTAATCCTAATCCTTTTTATTTCATGTCGTTAGCTAGTTTTTTTCACGCATTTATGTTATGTCTTTTATATTTTAGTTTGTTAGAGTAGATTTTTCTATTCCTGCTAGATTTATTTTGTATACATGATGATTTCAATTTTGAATGGATATCTTTTTGATGGACTTCTATTTTCTTGGATACGTGATTCTTGGTTTCTCATGTTACTTCATAGAAGCAATGTGTTCCCATATGGAGCCAGATGTTGCACTAATTTTGTAAAAGTTTCGAGGAAGTAGATGTACCATATTTTTCTTTAAAGGATCGAGATCATCAACTATTAGCACTATATTATTGTAAACCCATTCTGGAAATGTTTAATGTAAATGACGTTAGTATGACCATGAATGTATGTAACAACCTAGGTAAGCCTAATATTTTGGTGATAATTTCATCCTAGGAGGATTTTCATCTTATTGACTCATTTGTGTTTCTAAACACAGATAGTCGGCAAAGTTTTACCCTCCAACTTCACCCCAAAACGAGGGTGGAATTTTTCATCAAAGTCTTATGTGAGCCTTGGTATTCTAGTCGAGTCTTGACTCTTATCTAAAAGTGATTTGGGAATAATTTAAGCTAATTGGTTAAATTATTGTATTACAAATCATTTGGTCTACTAGATCATATTTTGTCACAGAATTGGGTATGAAATTTGAAGGTCTAAGTCGAAGGGGTATTCCTCCTTTGAGGGTTGAATTTGTAAAAAAAACATATGTAAAAAATATTTGAGTGCATGGTCTCTCATACTTAGACACCATGGCTAAAATATTTGAGGGTGGAAAAAATATTAATCCCCTTAAGTGTCAATTAATTAAATTTTCTGACAAAAATAAATTAAAATCTTAGGCCAAAAATTTAATTAATTAGAACAAAAAATAAAAGTCTAGAGAAATTAAATTTTCCAAGTGGAAAAATTCATGCATATCAAAAGAATTAATTTTTAGAGGTTCCCCACCCAGGGAATATTGGAAATTTCAAGAAAAATTGGAATCTTGGACCTTGGTGGTTAATTCAAACTTCAATGTCAATTTTTTTAGGAAATTAGCTCAAAATAATTAACTTTGAGCTAATAAAAAAAAGATTTAATGAGAAATTTTAAGATTCCTCAAAATAAATATTTTCAACGGCTAAGATTAAAAGGTCATCAAGGATTTATCAATGACCAAGATTATTTTGACAAGGATCAAAACAACTAGTTGTTATTTTCCCACTTGGAGGATTTATCTATAAATTAGAGTCATTTGTGTCAAAATCCATCTCATGTCTGGCTAAAGAATTGCTGTAGAAGCATTGATGTAACACTATTGTCCTATTGTGAACATTTATTTGAATCATAATAAAGGCTTTTCGGGTGCAGTTCAAGCTGTTTAGTGTTCCTTGATTCGTGGCATGTGTTGGGTATGGGCTTTCCTATATTGTGTTGATTAATGTTAAAATTTGTTTTTCATTTGATGGGGATAAAATCATTTTATTGATATATTTTGGGTTTATCTTAGATGATTTGATTTTCCATATGTCTAACAAATTTTCTTGAGAAATATATAGTGTTTGTAGGTTCCCTAGTCCTTTGTCTTTAAGTTCACAAATTGTGGGCATGAAACGACTTTGTTTGAACTCCAAATATTTATGTGGTTGATCTAACTTCACTAAGGCTATAGTTTTAATTAATTTTCCAAAGTATGATTAGCCATTTATCAAAGAAAAACTCCATAAAAATTTATTTCTCAAAATTTATTTTAAAACCCTTATATATTTGTAAATTTTGTAAACAATATGTAAATTAATTTTTCAAATTGGGGTTTTGGGATTTTGTATATATTTAGGGTTTTGGGTATTTGTAAATCTATTTGTGCAGGTGAGATCAAGTTGAGAAATCTGGAATAGAGCTAGATCTAGGCCCTTGAGGGTAGGATCTAGTCTCAATTTTTTTTGTGTAGGGCTAGCCATTGAAGAAATTAAATAAATTTTTAGATATGAAGGAGATAATTTTTTCTAAAGTTGGAGCTTCATTTTTTAGCCTTCTCAAGCCCGGATCCAACCTCTCCAAGGCCATCGTCAACCTCTAAGGCCCCTGTGTCACCCTTCTAGCTCCCTACGCCATCTTCTTAGCCTTTTTCAGGGCTGGTCGTGAGGCCTAGAGGCCTCGACCTCCTCTTTTTCCCCCAATGCCAATGGTTTGCGGTCTTTTTAGGCCTGGCCGTGGGCCTCGAAGGCCCCAACCTGCCCTTAGATCCCTAGATGGCTGCCCTTAGGGCTAGTTGTTGCCATTTCAAGCACTCTCCTAGTCCTCTCCTCCCCAGCCTCCTCTTTCCAGCCCTATGTTAGGATTTTTAGGTCTCTACAAGCCTAGCCATGGGCCTTAGGCCACGCGGTTGCTCTCCTAGATCCTAAACAGTTACCCTTTTGGCTAGCGGTGGGATTTTCAACCCTTCAAACCCTATCCGCAACCCTTTTAGGGCTTCTTCTTCGTCCTTTGCCCTTCGCTTTTCTTTTATGACCTCTTCTTTGCCTCTTTTTAGCCCTTCCCTAACTTCTAGCCCTAGCAGTTGTCCTCTTTGTGCATTTTCCCTTCCCTCTTGCCCTCATCTAGCTCTAGTTTCACCCTTATCCATTTCTGAAATTTGCAGGACTGAATACTTAGTGGGTTTTGCAAAAATTTGCCTCAAAATTTTTTATTTCCAGGTGGCAACTTCATTGCAAAATTTTGACAATTTTGGGCAAAGTGATCTCAAGGCCTTGGGCCTAGGGTTTGCTCCCTAAACCCTAAATTTATCTTTTTTCTTTTACGGTTGTAAATTCATCTTCATAACAGTGATATAAGTGCCATAATAGCATATCTAATTGGTCAAAATACTCTAAAATAGCATACTAAAATTTTCCCAAAATATTTGGCCACTTGGGTATTGCATATCTAGCCTAAATCTAAATTTTAGCTTGCTGGAATTTCTCTACATAACTGAATAATCAGATCTAATATTTTCTGATTTTCACACCTAAGAGGGCCACAAATTTCAAATTTCAGTTTTGGAAAAATTTTCCAAGTTTTGGGCTTAATTCAACACTTGTTATAGCATCAATAGCTCACTGATTTTCTGATCTACTTACTGCTGTAATAAGTTATTTTAGATCTAATACATTACTAAATATTGCATCTTAAAGTGGGATATACTCATAATTTACATTAAGCAACGTATTGGGAATTTAATTGAGCATCTCTGGTTATAAAAGGCTTCTTGTTTCTTGGGTCTATATTGATTTATTTACTACTGTTCTAATCTCATCACAAGTGTCTTTTTCATAGTAGTTTGTTGTTGTTAAGCTTTAACAATTGATTATCATGAGTTATATTTGAGAATTAGGTAACTTGGCACTTCAAACACTCAAACATCTAAGTTCTAATCTTGTTTATGAGTTAAGTCAATTTGGGCATTAGAGATCTAATTGGCATTGTGATAATAATACCTTGAGTAATTTTGATTGAAATCTCAAATCATTGGTTAATTGATAAGTGGATAATTTTCTCTAAGTTCTTGTTATCAATTGGTGTTGAACATTGGCACTTGTATCATTTAACAATTTTTCTTGTTTAAGATTGTCTTTCAATACATTGTTAAGTAATCTTGCCATAAGTTAATCAACATTAAGTACTTAAATACATAAGCAAATCTTAAACAAAGATCCACTCATAATCTTGCATTTCATCCTAACTGTAATTGCATTAATAACTTACCTCCAAGCATAAGCTTGGTTGATAGACTCTTAGGACAACCATCTTTCATCTAGCTTGAGGGATTCAACCCTTCTTAGTAGTTAACACAGTAACCTTGTAGTAGTCAGAGCCACGTCTCTGTAGCACCGGAGGCACTAGGTGGTTGGAACATGGGGGGGGGGTATTGTTAATCAAGTCTTTGCTTGCTTCTTGTTGGCTTCCATCTCACAACCTAATATGAAGACTAATTCTCAAAACAATGAAGTGAAAGGTTCCATTTAGATTAGGCATTTAATCTAAAATTAACCAAGATCCCTGCATCACAGTTAGGTCATAGGAGTTGCATCTCATATAGGTCAGTTAATCATATAAGCAATGGTTGTCCATCTGGTTACTTGGTCATAATTTATACTAAGAAAGACTTTTGACTACATAAGGCATTGGTCTCAATTCTAAATCTAATTGAACCCTTAATTTTTCTAACTTCTCACCAAGTAGTTAGTCCACTCAACTGTGTCTCCCGAGCAACTTTGTTCCCAACTTGCTTTCCATCATCTCACTTCCATATGGACTATCCTATTAGTTTTTGTAGCATCGGATGTGTTCTAGCCACGAAATTTGGTGGAGAGGCTAGAATACATGATATCTCCAAGACCCATAAACTGTTTCTAGAAATTTTACCTACAAGTGATTTAATAAGATTATTAACCAATTTTTTAATGTATCCTAAGTCTAAACTTAAGAAAAATTGGTTAATTAATCAGTATTAATTAAGTGAAGGTGAGAATCATATAGAAACTCACACACATTGATTCCAAGATGATCCTAGTCATCAATTAAGTTGATCTTGGTTGTTGGTGCTCCAACAGTGGATTATAAGAGGAATTCGATGGGCACATGGAGAATACACTTGAGAACACTAGAAATTCGATTCCCTTAGCAGATTGATTTCTAGAGTAACAATGGTTAGTTACTAGAGAGTCAGAGATTGAAGAAGTGAGTGAGGGGAAGGGATAATGAGTCCATACTCTAGAGGAAGTTTTCGAGATTCGAAGAGGCAGCAACAATAGGGCCAAGTTATTCATAGTGAGGCAGCACAGAGGACTACATAGTTGCTTCAGATTGACAGTTCGATTTAGTTGAGGAAAAATTCGTTCTCAATTCTAGAGGTCGTGCAAAGGTTCTAGAGTGTCGGAGAGATGATTTCCTCAGTAGAGGCAGGCATAATGACTTCATCATAGACTGGTTGGAGGATTGACGTCATAGAGACTGCACAGAGAAGCACAGAAGCTGATGCAAAGGATCTAGGAGGCCAAGATTTCTGAAGGCAGATTGTGTTGGGATTTCTTGTGGAGGAAGGGTAATTCACTTCAATAATTTTGTCCAGATTTTCTTACTGTGGATTTCTAGTGTCAGGCATCCAAATTTTACTTAGATTTTACTGCTGCATAATACAATATAACCCTCATCTACTGCACCGGTTTTCCCGCATTGGGTTTTTCCGGGGACTTTTGTGCAAAAACAATGGTGTTATTTTTATGTGTGTGCTAGTATTTTTTCAGTTCCAGTGCTATTTTATTTTCCACTATTTTATTTGTGAATGTTGCAGTGTGTTTATTTCGATGTTTCCGTAGCAATAAACAAAATAATTAAATTATCAGTTAAAAGAGATAATACTAGTCGCTATAATAGGATTCTGGTTTTTGGAATTTTCACATGGTATCAGAGTGTAAGTGATCATTCGAAAGCTCAGAAGCAAAGGAAAGAATTTTTCTACTCAGAAGGAGCAGCAGGCCAAAATTCTTGAGGCAATGCATTTCATTCCCAGGCAGTCCGAGTTGCTTGGGGCAATTCGATTTTTCAATGTAGGAGGCAGAAAAAGTTTGAATTTCCCAGATCAGTTATTCCAGTAGGCAAAGGGAGCTGCAAAAACTCAGTTTTTTGCTAAGAAGATTCCTGGTTAGATGTAGAGGGTTTTTATACAGGTTACAGAAGCAGAATCTACGTCGGGTGAAAGAAAAAAGCATACACAGTAGAGGGAAAATTTTCTTAAGGGAACTTTGAGTCTTGGAAGTTCAAATTTCTAGTTGTACATTGGCAGTAGCAACTCGCAAAACCACACATTCCAGAAGGGAGTGCGAGTTGCAGCGGAGCACAGGGAAAGATGGAATTTTTGACTTGATTAGAGATGACCACAACTGGGTTGAGAGATCACGATACATTGGAGGGTTCCCCCAACTATGTCATCTAGAAGGCTAGGATGTCCTTCTTGTTGGATGTATATGGCCTGAAGCTCTACATAGATAGTGTTGTGGTGGTTTCCTAGGATGGAGATCAGCTAAAGAAATACAGGAAGGAGATCGCATAGGTGAAGTCGTTGATCTTGGATGGAGTCTGGGACCATATAGTCTCACACATAGCTAGCAAGGATATTGTGAAAGAGATGTGGGATGTTGTTTCCATGCTATATCAGGGCACTTTCGAGCAGCGGAAGATATTCCTAGAGAAGAAGTTAAGATGCATCAAAATGCAGAAAGGGGAAGGCATAGATCCCTTCCTCACCATGATTCAGGAGGTCTGAGACTAGCTTGCAGCTATTGGGGCAACACCTCAACCAACAGAGCTAATGAGGTTGGCATTGAATAGTGTCTCTGAGAAGTGGCAAATATTTTTCTAAAGCATATTGTGCAGAGACATCCTACCAGAATGGGACAGGATGTGGCCAGACTTGCAATAAGAGGAGTTGAGGTGAGCTCCGTTAAAGAGCCCTATTAGTGGTAGCAGTAACAATGAATCTAAGGTGGTGAAGGAGGAGGAGAATGTGGCCCTTGCATTAAAGGATTCCAGTTAAGTGCAGGGGGAGAAAAGAAGGAAAAAGGACCTATCAAAGGTCAAATGCTTCAGGTGTGGTGAGCACTACAACACGCAGCGTCCTCTCAGGAAGAAGGACAAGTCAGAGAAGCAGGACCAGCAGGAAACTTCTGCAGAGATTGACAAGTTGTCCTCTCGGTTGGAGGAAGACTTCACAATGTTCGTAGATATACCTCTAAGAGTGAGGTGGGGAGATTTGGTACTATAGTCTCATAGTGTGAAAAATCCAAAATGGAACCTTATTGCAGCAATTGGTATTATTTCTCCTAATTGTTAATTAATTAACAATTTATCTGCTATGGAAAATATCGAAATAAACACACTGCAAGCTTTACAAATAAAAATACTGCAGAAAAATAATGCGCTGGAAACTGAGAAATGCTAATACACATAAAATTAACAAAATTATTTTTGGACAAAAGTCGTCGGAAAAGCCCAACTTGGGAAAACTGGTGCAACAGTTGACGGTTTTATTATTTTGCAGCAGTGAGAAATTGTGAATACAATTGGATGCCGAAATCTGGCAATCCTAAAGAGGAAAATACTGGAAGAACTCTAGTGAGGAATTTCCTCAACACACAAGCAATCCCCGACATAACTTGCCTTCAGAAACTTGGCCCTCTGACACTTTGCGGAACCTACTTGACACAAGCCTCTGACTAGTCTCTGATGAAGTCGTTTTGCCTGCTTCTAGCTGGAAAGATGCTTCTCCACCACTTTGGGACTCCTTCCTATCCTCTGGAACTAAAGACGCCTTTCCCTCTCAGCAAATCGAACTTGCCTCTAGAAGCTGCTACATTGCCTTTGCATCAGCTTCTCTATGGCTCTTCTGCCTCTCTGCAAATGCACTCACTGGATTTGGAATACTTCCTCCAGCCTCACTGTCTCTGCCCCTATCACACTACTTCGATCTCTAGATCTCTCCGACAACTGACTGCTGCTACTCTTGAAATTGATTTGCCAAGAAATCGCATTGCTCAGGTGTTCTCTCCATCACCACATCAACTTCCTCTTATAATCCTCTTTTGGAGCACCAACAACCAAGATTAAAACATAATCGATGGCTAGGATCATCTCTGGATCGATCCATGTGAGTTTCTAGATGATTCTTGCCTTGAATTAATTAATACTGATTAATTAACCATAGTCCTTAAGTTTAGACTCAGGACATATTTAAAAACTGGTCAACAATTTAATTAAGTTATCTCTAGGGGGAATTTCAAGAAACGATTTCTTGGTTTTTGAGATCTCATGTATTCTAGAATCTCCACCAAATTTTTTGGCTAGAACACATTCAATGCTACAAAAACTTACACTCCCTCTTACCGAGGAATTTGTTCTAGTGTTGCACACCGTGCCACAACGCCCTATCTCTACATCATCTACTATCACGCTACTGATGTCTAGCCATACTGTCCACCAACCACTGCACAACTCTGATATACATCGCACCTTTGTTGCTACCGACACTGGCATACTGCTGCCAACACTACATTTGTACTGCAACTCCCTCTCATCTATTGTTGTTGCAACTGCAACAAAAAATTATCCAAAATATTAAATCAACTGTGTTCAGTATGATGCATTTGTCTCCCGAGTCCTTGACTATTGCTAGCATCTGCACTATCACTGAGGAATATATACTCTTGCTAACTCTGCATTGTTTCTAACTCTGCACTGCGCTCCCTAGCATTTGACTGCTACTAGTCTGCAACTGTCACTCTGGTACTAACTACATCAACTACCACTGATCTATCCTGCTACTGAATACTATGGTTCCCTGTAGTAAGGTATTGATCCATGGGGTGGACTCCTCAAGGACCCTGCCCAACTGTAGCGCTCTTGGGCTACAACATCAAGTCACCCCACCTCACTCCTAGAGGTATATTGACAAACATAGCGAAGTCTTCCTCTAGCCTAGAGGAAAGCCTATCGATCTTTGTTGAAGTTGCCTACCGGTCCTTCTTTTCCTCCTTGTCCTTCTTCCTGAGAGGACACTGGGTACTGTAGTGACCAAGCTCACCACAATTGAAGCATTTGACCTTTGACAGGTCGTTCTTTCTCTTCTCCCCTTATCCTTGACTGGGACCCATAAATCCGAGGGCCACATTCTCCTCCTCCTTCACCGTCGTTAATCCGCTGTTGCTGCCACTGATGGAGCTCTTAGCAGAGCTCGTCTCAACTCCTCCTGCTGCAAATTAGCCCACATTTTATCCCATTCTAGTAGCATATCTCTGCACAATATGCTTTGGAAAAAGACCTGCCACTATTTTGAGACGCTATTGAGTTCCAATAGCACTAGCTCTGTGGGTTGAGGTGCCGCCCCAACAACTGACAGTTGGTCTCGGACCTCCTAAATTCTGGTAAGGAAGGGGCCTATGCCTTCCCCTTTCTGCATTCGGATGAGTCTCAGCTTCTCCTCTACGTACACCTTCTGCTGCTCAAAAATACCCTGGTACAACGTGGGGAGAGAATCTTGCATTTGTTTGGCAATATCTTTGCTAGCTATATGTGAGACAACATGATCCTTAACTCCATCTAGGATCAACCACTTCGCTCACGCCATATCTTTCTTATATTATTTTTGTTGATCTCCATCTTAAGGAACCACCACTACTACATCAATATAGGCTTTCAGGCCATATTCATCTAGAAGGAAGGACACCTTTGCCTTCTAGATGACGTAGTTGGAAGCTCCATCCAACTTGTCTTGAACATGAAGCTCAGTAGTGACCATCTCAACAACTATTGAAAAATTCCTCTTTGCTTCTGCTCGTTTGCTGCTCTTCTATTCATACTCCCTTATCAAGTGAGAAGATCTGCTTACAACTATTGTTGATTTGCAAGGAAAATCGAACTTCTTGAGACTAGAAGTTCCCTAAGGAAAATTTTCCCTGTGTGTGCTCCTCTCTTCTGCCTCGACGTTGGTTTTTCTTCAGCGTACTGCTGTAAAACTCTTTGCATCCATCTAGAGATCTGCCCAACAAAATGACTGAGTTGTTCTCTCTGCCCTTGGAATCACTTGATCTAGAAGGATCAAGTTTTTCTTCCCCTCACTCAAAAAACCAACCTCCTCAAGTAACTCGGCCTCCTGGAAAAAATACTGCGCCCTTGGGAATTTTGGCCTGCTTCCCTTACTAAGAAATGAAATTCCTTTCCTTCATTTCTGAGCTCTCTAGCTGATCAACTATGCTCTGATACCATGTGAATATTCCAAACTAGAACCCTATTGCAGCAACTGATATTATTTCTCCTAGTTGTTATTTAATTAACAATTTATCTGCTACAACAAATATTGAAATAAACACAGTGTAACCTTCACAATTAAAAATACTATGGAAAAATAATGCGCTGGAAACTGAGAAATGCTAGCACACACACATAAAATTAACACAATTATTGTTGGAAAAAAGTCCTGAAAATACCCAACTTGCGAAAACTGGTGTAGTAGCTGAGGGTTTTATTATTATGCAGTAGTGAGAAATTTTGAGTACAACTGGATACCGAAATCTAGAAATCCTATAAAGAAAAATATTGTAAAAAATATAGTGAGGAATTTCATCACCCCACAGTTAATCCCCAACATAACTTGCCTTCAGAAACTCGGTTCTTTGACCCTTTGTGTCAAACTCTATGCTACTCTGTGCAGCCTACTTGAAATCAAGCCTCTGACTGGTCTCTGATGAAGTCATTATGCCCATTGTTGGATTGAAATATGCTCCTCCAGCACTCTAGGACTCCTTCCCGGCCTTTGGAGCTGAAGATGTCTTTTCGTCTCAACAAATCGAACTTGGCTCTAGAAGTTGTTGCGCTGCCCTTGTGCCAGCTTTTTTGTGGCTCTTTTGCCTCTCTACAAATGCACTCACTAGATCTGGAATACTTCCTCCAGCCTCACTATCTTTGCCCCTATCACACTGCTTCGATCTCTAGCTCTCTTCAGCAACTAATTGCTACTACTCTGAAATCGATCTACTCTAGTATTCTCTCCATAAACACATCAACCTCATCTTATAA
>APFE031286282.1:17755-94623 GCA_000404065.3 Pinus taeda | reverse complement strand
AAAACTCTCATATTGTCTACTAATCATGATACATTAAAAGTCAGCAAAGTTTCTCTCACAGACATTCAGGTCTGTCTACAAAATGCACAAGAGAAAATTGATTTTTTGCAGCTCGAATCTCAACTACAGCAAGAAGAACTAAAACAGAGGAGTCATTCTGAACATGTTTCTATTCAGAACATTGAGATTGCAACCCATCAGAAGCAAGTCAATAAGGTTACAGTTGGTTCAGATTTAGTACCTAATAAAGCAGCGGTTGTACATGCAGATGTAGAAACTCAGTCTGCACTTCCCAAGCCCATCATCAGAATTTGGAAACAACTTGTTCACAACAAGCACAGAACTGGTCTTGGATATGACAAGGACTCGTCCTTTCATATTCCAGACTACTCAAAGCCCATTCAGTTTCAGAGTGCTGGATTCTTTCATGACAATTCACATCTAGTTGTTCCAGATTTTGCCCCTCTTCCATAGCAGCAGCAACAACAACAGATTGTAAAATGCCAACACTGTGACCGAGTTGGCCATCTGAAAGATCACTATTTTGATCTTCATCCATGTAAGCATTGTCATAAAACCAACCATTCTTCACACAGATGCTTCAGAAACAAACGTCCTGTAAGAACAAAGATTCATCTTGGATGGATCGCTTCTTGGCAATGGGCATCAACAGCGAAGAAGATATTCCAGTCACATGTCAGAACTTGTTCCAGAGTATTGAACAGTCTTGCAGTTGAGTTTTCTCCATCATCTCACCTTGTATCTGACAAGGGGGGAAATGATGGTCATCTACAAGCTTCAAAGTCACATTAAGCGAACCTGAGCCACAACCTGCGACACCAGTTTTAGAGTTGTAGCTAGAGACAAAGATGCCCGTGAACATGCCTTTAGTTGGTAATCTAGGACACTTCCTCTAGCAGAAGACTTCAGCTTCTTGCCAGTTTCGAAAGAATTCCAGGAACAAAATTGAGAACACTTCCTCTAGCAGAAGACTCCAACTTCTTGCCAATTTTGGAAGAATTCGAGGAATTGCGTTAGGCATTCCAGAGTTGTTTGTCATCCTTAAACCATCACAGGTTGAGACTTCCTTTTTTCAAGTTGAAGTTCTCCCTTTTATGTGGGGTGAGACCTCCCTTTCATGGTTGAAGGTTTCCCTCTTCAAAACAATATGAACACTTCCTCTAGCAGAAAACTTCAGCTTCTTGCCAGTTTCGGAAGAGTTCCAGGAACTGCACTAAGCGTTCCAGTGTTGGTGGTCATCCTTAAACCACTATCTTTTATACTAACATTTCAGAGAGCACATTCAGCCTAGTGCTGCCATGCATTTTTGCACATTTTGTATTACAGCTCTCTTCTTGGACTCATACATAACCCTTCGGATTAAAGGGGGGAATGTTGGACACCTAATCCTCAATGGGTTAGTGTGGAAGCTGAATAGACAAAGTAGTCCAAGAGACCTTGGGATGTAAAACCCAACGGTCACATATTGTACTATAAATGTAAATCATTTGTTAATAAAAATTGTACTCTCATGATTTATCTTTCATATTTCTCTCTCTCCCCATGTGTGTTTAACTCTTGCCTTGCATAGTGCCTCTGAACCAAAGTTTTTGACCACTTCCCTTCTGGACGAGCTGGTCTTCTTGGGAAGAGTTGCCTTCTTCTTGGCCTTTCTGTAGAACTCCTGCTTAGATGGTCACAAAAGGTAGTTTGAACATCTTTGCCTTGATCATTGATCCAAGGTGGCTCAAACAAATGTGAAGTACACCTGCTCCACAAAACTTTCATTTGTCCCTGTTTGAAACGCTGCCAACAACAACTGTTAATAAAAATAGGTATACAGACAACAACTAGATGAACTAAACTCCTGCTTCAACAAAAGAAACAGATTTCACATCTTGTGAACACCTATTTGTCTTACCTCTGCATACAAATGATGGACTAGACAACAAGCCCACAAAACATGCATTTAAAACAAATGACCCTTCAAGTCAAGCATGTAGGAAAAGGGACTCTTTTCAATAGATGAAACACTTCATCATTTTCTCCATTTGGAGACCAAGTTAACTTCTCCCAAGTCAACATGGCATCACATGCATGTCAAAGCAATCAACCTCTACAAGTTAATTACATAGACATGTTCAAAAACAAGGAAATCATCAACATCCCTGTGTTCATGCATCTCATGCTCATGCATGCATTTCATCCTTCAACTTTCACTTAAGCACACTATACTTTCAAAGCTGACATGAAATATAATGCAGATGCATCAATAGACATGCAATCTTAATCGGATAAGAACTCTAACCGTTTCCTTACCTATCCCTTTCAAAGGTACTACCTTTGTCTGTACATCAGCATCATCATGTGAATCATTATGAGACACATCATTCATGGAATCTTCACTTCCATTTCCGCCATCTTCTCTTTCCACTTTCTTCAGCTTTTGTTGAAGCATTGCTGGATTCAAAGTCCAACATTTTGCAGCAAGATGTCCTTGCTTATGGCAGTAAGTGCACTGCATGTGCATCCTCTTGACAGCATGATTTGCCTTGCCCAATGGACCTTTGGCTTCTTATTTCTTTTCCTTCAAAAGTTTCCTGTATGTGGCCATTCTCTTCCAACATCTAGAAACATTATGGTTATCCAACCCACAAAAGGAACATGCAATTCTTTTCCCATACATATGTGGAAATTTATCATGCTTTGCACAATCAAAAGGAAAATGTTTAGAACTTGATTTATACCTTTCTCTCTCACCTTTATTGCCTTCATGAGGAGGTGAATCAAATGAAGAAATGGCTCCCTTTGGAACACTATCAGTCTCTTCAAGGCTATTAAAGTTTGCACAACTCCCTGGTTCAAGTGTGTGCTTCTGAACACCTGCATCCTGCAAATGATGTTTCAAGCTATTGCATTCCTCCTAAATACAATCTTCACACTCGGTAATGCAAATCCTTCTTGGAGCTATTTCAATGGCTTTCATGGCAACCTTGGAATTTTCTCCATAAGCTTGTCCATAGCCAAGACCCAAATACTTAGGCCTTTCATCAATCATTATTGGCTCAACAATACCTTGTGCATGTTTACCCAAGCCTTTTCCTTCATAGCCCATCTTGGACATTAGCTTGGAACCTATGCCTCTAGTATGTTTTTCAAAAGAAGCAATATAAGCATCCTTAGAGGAATTTGAAGACAAACTGGAATGATTTACCTCTTCTTCAAGCTGATACTTGACTAAGGCTTCTCGGGCAACAAAGAGCTGTGTCTCCAACTCATGCATCTTTTTCAGGTTCATATTTGCAATATGAAGTTGCCTCTCAATTTCTTACAATTTGTCAGAAAGAACTTGCTTCTCTTCTTTCATGGAATTCAACTGCTCTCTAAGTCTGCTGCTCTTCCTTCCATCCTCATACATTTCTCTCACCATATCCATCATGGTGGACAATTCTTACTTCATTTCTTCATCAAAGACTCTTGTGAAGCAAGCAGAATTTGAGGACCCACTTGTAGAAGTTGTCATTATGCCAATGAACAAAAAACTTCAACAAGATAAATAAAGAGCTTATTCAAAAACCTTTTGCAACAAACCTCTTGTGCTCTAAAGATTGCTTTGAGGTCCTTGGGATAGAAGAATGCCTTCAGCTTTTCTTCCTTCTTGTCCTTCCTAGACTGAGCTACCAATAGCTTTCCCTTTACCTTTGCAAACTCGGAAATAGTCAATCTGCAACAAGCATACAATCAACCTTTGACTGTTTAAACACCTTTTAGACAAGCAATCTTTGCTTTGTCAATCAAGCATTTTGATATAACCTTCTTTGAAGGTGGGGTTAATCAAAACTTAAGCTCTGATACCACCTAATCTGAAAATGGGGCACTTAGGCTTCTTGTCTAACTGACAAGAACCTCTCCCACTTCCAAAGCTTAAATATTTGCAAGTCTTATTGATTAACCAATGCGGAATTAAGAAATGCATGAAAATATAGGTGTATGCTGGTATTGGTTTTTAACTGATTATATGCCTTAAATTCTGTTGTTGTGTTGTAAGTTGATGTGCTCAAACTGATATATAAATACATATAACAGTAAATAAAGCAGCAGAGACAATGCAGCAATAAAACAAACACATGAACAACAATATTAATTTTGAGTTCACCCACAACTCTTGGGCTACGTCTCTGTGAGCTCTAGTCAACTCCAATGTTTTAAAACTCCGACTCGGCCGAGCAATGACTCCGACTCCAACTCCGAAACGGTAATGACTCGAACGACTCGTTTTCAATGACTCGGTCGTTGTAAAAAATACATTAAATATTTAGTTTTTTTATAAAAAAACATAACTTTGAAGATTTTAAACATAATTTTAAAGATTTTCATTCATGTTTCCAAACACACAGCATTATAATATAGATGGAAGACACATATGATAAGTAGGCTCATGAACCAATCCTATTATATCAAAATTGGTACCAATGGCAATACATAGTCAACTGTCATACATGATTCAAAGACTCAAAACAAAAAACACATAACCAAGGAGGCTAGAAATGGCCTCTACAAGACTACAAGTCTACAACAAAAGTACTACTGGCTAGTAGCTACTGCTAGAGGAGCCAAGAGCATGTCGATCAATCTCTGGATCATCATCATCATCATCAGAGTCAGAGCCCCCAGTCAGGGTTTCTTATGTAATCCTGATTTAGAGTCCTGGCCCTTACTAGCATGGTCCCTAACATTATCTGCCACGCTTTGGAATCTAGATAGTTCAGAGAGAACCCTATACATGCCAAGGATCAAATGTTGCAAAAAGAAAAGGTTATGACAATGGAAACCTGTGAACACAAGCTGAGGCTATGCCAATGCTCAACTTCTGATATATCTGATATCAGCTCAAGCAGTTGTACATCCAATCAACTAGCAAAATGATATGTACTGCAATTTTGTACTTCCACAAGCATAACTCTAAATGCCACCTATTCAACTGCAGATAGTATCATAGGTGGGCAGACTAACATGCTGCAACAAACCCTAACATCAGCGTGCTCTGCTTCACTGTACCAAGTTTGTCAAATACCCTCTACTCAACCTCAGTTCTGACATATGTTAAAATCAATAGGTCAATAACTGCATCGAGACACTGTTGTCTTCAATGTTGTCAATGAGACCCTTTAATAAGTATCATGCCATTTTCAGATGTTCAAATGATGAAACTTCTTTACTGTTGTGAAAATTGCTGATAATAATTGCTTGTGATATGCCTCTGTCAGCTGCTTGGGAAGCACTTCTCAATGGGGATCAATGTTCAACGCCAATGCAAACTGTAAAACTAAACCCTAATGAGCTTACACTGCTGCAACTGCTTCAATGACAGGATCACTTGCAACCCGGCCGTTTTATTGCAGACCCGGCCGCTTCGGCCGAGTCAGCAATGACTCGGCCGAGTCATTGAGTGACTCGGCCGAGTCATTGAGTGACTCGGCCGAGTCATTGCTGACTCGGCCGGCCGAACCGGGTTGGCCACCGTTTCGATGCCCAGGCCAATGACCCGGACCAACTCGGCCGGGTTGGTGTTGACCCGGCTGGTTCTTAAAACACTGGTCAACTCAACTAGGCTCTCTGGGATTATGGTACCAGTCCTTTTTACAAGCTCTTGGCTCAACTCCTACTGTTTTACACAGAAATAGTGGGTTCAGACACCATGTCATTCCCTAGCTCTTGAAGCTCTGGCTCTTGGCTCTTGGCTCTGACTCTAGCTCTGGCTTCTTTGGTTCTCTGTCAGTTATAGCCCTCTGGCTTTCCACTTGAATTCCAAGTGACTCTCTCGGCTGTGTGCGTTTCAACTTTTGCTTTCTGCGCTGCTTGTTTGGCTGCTGCCTTTTTGCGCTGCTCTCTTAAACTTTAGCTTCCTGCTTTAGCTTCGCTTTCAGCAACAACTACAACAACAACCCCAACTCCTGCCAACCACACCGTGCGATTCAGCTCTCAGGCTTTCTTTAAGGTATTTCTAGCTTTTCGGCTTCCTTAGTCGTTCCTTTGTCAACCATGATCATAAGGAATTCCTCTTCCCGGCTCTGCCTCTTCGCTCTTCAAAACGCATCCCTGTTGCAGAAACGCCTACGTGCAACATGGCACAGGGAATGATGGTTGTTTTCCCATGGAAAATGAACCAGCGGCCTCCTTTTAAGCGAAAATCCACGAAATACTACATTTCAGGCTTGAAATGGAAATACACAAGAAAAGCACTATCGAGCGCCAAATCCGGACGTGAAAGTCCATGGAATCGCACCTAAAATCCCTATCAGGTCCGCCTTCTATCGCATATTGCAATTGCTTCGGCGGCATGGCCAATAGCCAAAAATCCATTAAACAGGAAATACAAAGGAAAATCCGAATTCCCGAATTTGAAATTTTATGAAATCGCGCTTTTAAATCCCATCAAGTCCGGTCTTGATCGCAATCGTAAGTCGCAACAGCCCGTGGGCTTCCCCTTTGGGTGTGTCGATCCGCCGATATCGCAATCGCACTATCGCATCGGCCCTGGGCCTTTGCCTTATGGGTGCATATGCCTGCCTCCAACCCAATCCATCAATCCGATCATTGGAGATCGCTGATTGGGTGCACTTCCACCCGACCTTAAGTCCTCCTCTTGGCCTTATGCGATGTGATTTCCTCAAATAGCCTTTTAGGCCATTTTTAAAGGATCTTTGCCTCTTTTCCCAAAGAACAAAGGGGAACTTCTTTTTGTGATAACTTCTCCATCTGAAGTCTGTTTTCGCCCCATTCAAGTTCCGTTGGATTCAGAATGAGGAGATCTCTACAATGAGACTATTTCCAAGAGCAGCCTAACTTTCATTCTCCTCTAATTTACAAAGGATTTGTGCCATTTGGCACCTTTTACGTCTTGTATGAAGTCTTTTAGACTTAGAGGTTTATCCAGGATCCATTTTTGGATCACCAATGTCATCTTCCAAGGAGCTCATGGGATCACCTTCCTCAAGGTTCTCAAAAGGAGACTCATTAGGAGTGATACCCTTGAGAAAGGCAAGGTCAGGCTCAACTTCACTTTCCATAGGCTCATGCTCTTCAACACATGTGCTCTCAAAATCATCTTCTTCATCATGTGGGCCTAACAAGGACTCATCTTACTTCTCAATCCTAAGATCCTCAATGTTATCTCCAACTCCTTCATCTTGACTAATGAGACCTTCCCTTCGGAGGCCTTCCTTTAAGCTCTCACAAGCAGCTTCATTAGATTGGAATTTGGGTCCTTTATAATTTATGAATTTGTTGAGCAACTTGATAAAAGATGAAATGCTTTCAATTTCACACGAGTCAAGCCACCGTCGGTGCTTGTATTCAATAGAAGCAATAAATAACTCCATGAGGTTGTCTAGATGAACCCCATTAAGTTTGGAAGCATGCTTAATAAGTTATGTTATGTGGTCCATTACTGTAGATGGATCACCTTCGAATTGTGGCATATTTTGCATAAACTTCCAATCCGAGCCATTTGGGTATCTTGGAACCACTCATGAAGCTTTTTAGAAGCCATTGATCTTTATATATTAATATCATGGGAGTTGCCAGGGTGAACTAAAATTACCTTAACAAATGCTTGCTTCACCCTACAAACATTGACTTTGAAGTTCAATGAAGAACTAGGTCTTCGTTCTTCCAATGGAGTCGCCAATAATGATATGTCAATATGTCGTATGGGGAACCAAACATACATCTTGTTTCCCTAGTAATGGCGCCAAAATGTCACCGCTTAAACTAGCAGGGGTCCTAGGAGGGAGTCCTATAAGGAAACCACTAGGTCAAGGGTAACAATGGAGCTATAGCCCACTAACACCTCAGCTAAGGCTCTCTTCTCTTTACGGACTTTCACCAATTGGAGGATATGTGGTATAATAAGGATCCCAGAGATGAATGGATCAATGATAGGATGAAAGGGGATCCTAGAAGCCTATTCATAAGAGAGGCTCAAATATATGGCTTGCTTGCTTGGAAAGCAAGATGAAAGGCTCTCTAGGAAGGGCTTAGGAGGATTCCAAGGGCTAGGGTTTGAGTATATGAATTGTCAAGGAGGTTCCTAAACCCTAAAATCCTTGTGAAAATTTGGTTTCCAAGTGGTCTTTATGAAATTGGCTTCAATGAGTTGCGGGATCACACGGGATCAAGTGGACCCAAAATTAGGCCAAAGGGATGGAATTGATCAACCAAGGATGTGCTTGACCTAATTAAGGGGGAGAAAGGGATTAAAGGAGAAATATTCCCTGAATTTGATGCAATAATCCCAATGAGGTCACTAGCCCAGGGAAACCTGGGGCAAGAAACGGTCCTCGAACTAGGGCTTGCAATATCTTGAGATCCCATAGTCAGATTTGCTTCAAATTTGGAGAGCCTCTAGAACAAACTCTAGCGTAGTTGTGGACCAAAAATCGAAGCATTTGGATGGCTAGATTGTGAGATGAGTGATGCCCTAGGTGACCTATGTAGGCCAGGCCTAGAAAACAAAAGAGAAGGTGAGAAAAATATGCTTTAAGGTGATCACCTATGGAGGACCACTGCTTTGTCCTTTGGGAGAGATGGATTCATGGAAGATTTAGAGTTTGAATTGATTTCCACTTGTCAAGGAGGCCTAAAAAGCAATTTTGCTAGGCTTTCAGGTTTAATGGGAGCAACTTCAAGGTCATTTACACTTTGTTTAGCAATATTTGGTGACTTATCAAGACAAATTCAACAATATTGTCTCTAGGAATATTCATTTATTCAAACATGGCCCATACATGATACAACACTATTTAGAGATTCAATTTCCATAATTTTGTTACAAGAAAAGCAACAAATTAACCCTAGAATAGCGAAAATCTGAGCATAATGAATTCAACAACATAAATAACAAGAATATTATCACTATAGTACTTACATGTAAGAAGAATATATCCAATCACCAAGATATGCCAATCATAGAAGCTCCAAGACAAAGAAGATTATCCAAACATCAAAATTCATCCATTCATCCCAAAAATCTCATCCTCAAAAGATAACGAAAATCTCCCAAGAGATAATGATCCAATCGAAGTGATGATTATCCAAATGATTTATCTCACTTTTTATATATGCTTCCTAATGAATTCAATTTAGCTAATTAGGCCTAATTTAGCCCCTAGAATAAAATAATGTGCATAATAACAACTTTTGGTGACAAGCCCACCAAATAGCTCAATAGTACAAGAGTAAGCCTCTCAAGAGGGTCAAATGATCAACTGAGTGAGTCGTTGAGCCTTTGAGGAGGCCTAATGAAGTCCAAAAGGTGCCATAATGTAAGAATGGACTCCCATCATAGCGGACAAGGAGGTGGCCCCTTGTTTTCCAAACAAAAATATGTGGTGCTCCCAAGTGGGTGTGGGGGCACAAGGTCACCCTCATGGGTCTGTAGACCATCTGTAAGGGTTGGAATGATGACATAAGCCTTGCCTCTGCAACAGGGAACAATCCTCTAGATCTTGAACATCTGCCAAGTGTATGGTACATCTGTGGAGCCGGTTGGGCATGGTGAACTAGATGCATCATCCTCATCCAAAAAGGTGGAATAGGAACAATCAACAAACACTGCTAGGGGATCCATGAAGTCATCTCGGCTATGGTGGAGGCCCATGGCTCTCAACGCTCAACCTACAAGTGCTAATGTCACCCTCTGGAAGGCTAGGACCCCATATAGAGACCAAGCCCCAAATGTGAATCTACCTGCAATCCTGCATAAGATCCAATGCATCTCCTTGCCCTCCAATACAACAAATCATTAGAGTAATTAAGTAAAAGAGCTTACAAGTCATGGAACCAGTGGGGCACTTCATGGTGCCCTACCCTTCCATAGTGGGTTTTGGTATGCATAAGTGCCTTCAAGCTCAATAGGGGGTTAGCCAAGGACCCTATTAGGTGGTTTCAACCTCTAAAGGGGGTGACATGTCCATGGTGCATCCTTTAAGTGGAAGGTGGAAAATGATATAATATGGAATGGAGTGGGGATCGAGGGAAACATCTAGGCCACATGTGAGGGTGCAAGGGTAGCTATAACAAGGGAAGCCCATACTTGGGTATATAAGTGTAGGAGGGAGCAAATCATGGTACATTAGTTACTTAGACTTTTGTTTTTCCACCCTTCTTCATATGCCTTTTGCCTTTATTTCTTTTCTTCATAACTACTTGGGGCTCCAGGGGATGGAGAGCATGATGTGTGAGATGTAGCAGTGAATAGCCCCTTAACGTGGGGCGGTTCATTGCCCACCAAGGGTTGGGACAATCATGGGTTTCTTAATGATAGAGGGAGTTCATATAGGGCCCATAGGAACCAGGGTGATGGACATGGGTAAGGGGTAGAGCTTATGTTTGGCTTTTGCCCCCGTGCTAAATTTGTATGTCCTAGCCATCTTTTGCATTTTGTGGTACATTTCCTGTTGAGAGTAGCCAACTTATGGTTTTCTTTTCTTTTTAGCTGCATCAACCTCTGGGGCATCGTTCCGGGCCCGACCCAAGGTGTGGACAAGGGGAGGGGGAGGCTAACCCTATGTGGATCCAGTGGACACGTGGACTCGGATTGGAAAATAGATGAATGGAGCTAAAATGAGTGGAAGGGGAGTGATGTAGGTGGTACAAGTAGCAGGACCACGCAACCAAAATCAGGATTTCCAATGTAGTGCTAACCCAAAAGCCAAATGGTCAATAAAGGAGATCTCATAGGACTAGGATACAAGGGTAACCACGAAATAAGGCAATGGAGACAAGAATACAAGCCTAACCCACTCCTTCCGCCGAATCCCCCCATCAATCCATGTCCAAAAGTGCCCTGACAAGTAAGGAAAATTACTCAACTATACCAATGAAAAGCCATACCTTTAGGGTCGAAAGGCCCACCTTCAAACATACATTCATGACAAGTGGTTGAGGGATCACATGGCTGGCTCATGTGGCGGAGAAAATGGCACATCGGGTTATTTGGTGGTTGCAAGGCGCTTATAGCTGCCGGTTGAGGACCATCTTAGGAGAAATTTTTTCTCCTATATACACTACCCACAGTGGTGGGTAACAAACTTGTCACTTCCAACCATGCTCCTAGGATCTTGCTTCTGAGCATCCATCATTGTCATATCATATCAACTGAGGCTCCTAGTAGTACCTGAAGAATCACTCTTCCTCACCACCATCTCCCTCTCGGCAATTGACATTGATCCTATATCCAAGATACCCTTAGATATACCCATAGGTTGATACCCTTAGATATACCCATAGGTTGTCCTAGCAACTTTTATGACTGCCCCTGTTTGATACCAAGCACTACAACAACATCCAAGGTCACTCCCTCTAAATATAGAAGCACATGTTTCCATCTCGGAACAAACCTCTATATCCAAATGTATCATCAACCTTGGAACAAACAACATCTCGACCACCTCTAGAAATCCTCCTCACTCTAGCTGGAAGACACATCCAACCCCCTTCATTGCATGCATGGTATTAGTCACACTAAATACATCGTAGTCTAAGCCTGTCTTTGAAATACTGCGGAACACTGACCTCATTCCATAATGTGATTCGAAGCTCTACTATCCACTAGCCATAAGCCTTGGCCGTTTGTGGCAACTCAACTCTAATTTTATGCTGCCTAGACCTCTGTGTAGGACTTTTTCACACAACTACAACACACCTCGTGCACAAGATGGTCTGCCTCTACGCACTGACCTTTTAGCTAGAAACACCATGGACATTGGCTTGGCTGGGCTAGGTGGCTAGCAACCAATTCTTCCTTAGCATAACTGCTAACAGGTTTTCTTTTTGGTTGTTGGTTGTTGCACGCAACAATCCTTAGCTGCTTCCTCAATAACTCGTAATGTTCTTCTCGAACTTGTGGCATCTCTACTTCGTCCACCTCATTCTCCCAACTACAGGCTGACAATTGTCCATTAGAGAGAAGATCTCACTGTAGTCCTTTGTGATCTCTTCCTCTTTACCAACAACAACTATTACCTTACGGGTGGCTTGATGTCTTACGTCTATCCCTTGCAACTATCTTTTTGCCCTGTGTCCGTTGGGCCCATTCATGCTTGTAGTTTTTCCTTGACCTTGTCGCATGACACTTCTTTGAGTTGCCACATCCGCCATTCTTTGACCCCCTATCTCGCTATAGCATGACCACTCAAGTCACCCTGCAGCCTTATTGCCAATGCACCATGCCTCCACATGTGGCCTGAAGGTTGTGCCTTTTGTAGTTTATTGGCACCTTGTCTCCGTCAGTCGACCCTACTACCTCAACCTCGCATCCTCCACAGTCCATTCCCCGTACTAGTAATATACACTACATTAGTCAGGTCATTACATCAACCCATTTAGAGCATGTGACGAACAACATTATCCAAGGTTACATGTTTTGGGATATACACATCCTTACTAGCATGCCTACTTGTCTCCAACAATGGGAATATTGTCATGCCTCGCTAGACTTGTAGACACACCTTATAAGATCAACATTTCAAGGGTTATGAATGCCACATAGTCTTATAGTCATATGGCCTTCACATCATGTAGCAACCCTTCATGGTTATTCCAAACTTGAAGTTATATAGGTACAAGAAATATATGATATATCATCTTTTCATGCATGTATTATTTCTCAAGACAAACTCCATGCAAATTGTCCTCTACAAGAAGAAGCATCCAATGAGTTTGCAATACACATCCTTGCAAATCCTTGTCTCTGCCATTACACAATTCCATTCTAATCATTTTTTCTCGACAATTTGTCTCTAGCCATTGCACAAGGATTTCTACCTGACAATGACAAAATTTGTGTCTCCATAACATATTCAACGACATTGCTAGCCTTCCTAAATGTGATAATCATGCAACCAACTTATCATAATTATCAATGAACAAGATCTATTTATCAAGGAAAATAATAACACCAACCACAGGAGTCATTCCCAACATGATAAAGTGTACACCACTAGTCCAAGAGACAATTCAACACTAGGTGGTTTGTGGTCCTAGAGTTGGGCTCTCCCTGCCCAACTCACCACTCCCCAAGTTCACTCAAGCAACTAAGATTTCCATTAGGGCTTCTTCTGCATGACCTTGGATGCCATGTAAGTCAAGCCTCCTCAATTTTGTGCTTCCCCCAAGATCATACTATTAAATTTCTAATACCAACCAAATTTATCTTCTCACCCAAATAAAAACTGAATCACCAAAAAATAAAATCACTAGTATCTTTAACTTCTAGAATTTAAAATATGCAGCAGAAATATACTAGAGATAGCAACCACACATTGCAAAATTAATTAACCCACAAACAATTCTCCATCATTTCATTATCTGGAAAATTTGGGTTTTTGAACCATAGAGATACAAGGAAAAATACAATCTGGAACCTACAACTTGGCTCCCTCAGAATGAATTCGACCTAGGTAAATCGACCTCAAGGAAAGCTTCCTCTAGATGAAATCTCTTTGAAGAAATTGACCTCCAACAGTCGAATTTGCACCCTAGCACTAATGTGCACTGAAAAAACCCCAGCAATCCAACAACTCGGCCTCCTCCAAACAAACACAATATCCTTCCAGCAACTCATCCCTGCAATCTCCTCCAATTCGGCCCTCCTAGATTCACTTAAACCCACTCACACTTCTTCCTTCTTTGCGCACTAGTCACTAAGCCATTCACATTGCAAAGAGAATCACTCTCTCATGGTGACTTATTCACACACTTGTGCTCTTCGTTGTGTCTTGACTTCCATCACTAGCCTCCTCTCTAAAAACATCTTGAATCTTCCTTCTAGAAACATCTTGATGATCTACGATTGAGATTATTTCTAAGTCACTTAAATAATTAAATTATTTATCCGTAGAAAATAACCCAATAGTCCACAGTAATTAATTGACTTTAATTATTGTACTTTTGCTAAGTTAAACTTAGGAAAGAAGACAAATCATTAGAAGAGGCAAATAATGTCTTCCACATGTTATGACACCTAGCAATTGTAGAAGACCTTTTGATGCTACTCACATCAACCCTCCCTCCTAGCAAGGACGGGATTCTCCACCGCCCCAAGCTTATCCCAGTACTTCACCAACTTTCCCTTCACTAGAGGCTTCATGAGAACATTTCTCACTTGCTCCTTTATAGAAATGTACTGCAATCTCACAACACCCCTCTGGACCCTGTCTCTGATATCTGATTTCAATATATTTGGACTGATCATGAAACCATAGTTTTAAAACTCCGACTCCGACTCCGACTCCGACACGGCCGAGGATCGACTTCGACTCCGACTCTGAAATGGTAATGACTCGGTCGTTGTAAAAAATACATTAAATATTTTTTTTTTATAAAAAACATAATTTTAAAGATATTCATTCATGTTTCCAAACGCACAGCATTATAATATAGATGGAAGACAACATATGATCAAAGTAGGCTCATGAACCAATCATTATATCAAAATGGTACCCAATGGCAATACATAGTCAACTGTCATACATGATCAAAGACTCAAACAAAAAACACATAACCAAGGAGGCTAGAAATGGCCTCTACAACAAAAGTAAACTATGACGGTGACCAGACTCCAGTACTAGTACTACTGGCTAGTAGCTACTGCCAAAGGAGCCAAGATCATGTCGATCAATCTCTGAATCATCATCATCAGAGTCAGACAGGGGGCCCCATGACTCCTCATCATCATCATCTCCAACTGCAACTGTAGAAGTGGTACCACTAGTAGGCTGTGCAACTGCAGCAGATGCAAGCTGAGATAGAGTAGATATGCGGTTGCGCTTCTGTCGTGGCTGAGCAGAGGAAGCACCTACAACTGGAGTCCTTGCTAGCTGTGAGACTGAGGCTGGTGGATTGGGATCTGCGTTCAACTGAACAGCATGTTCATGTTCAACTGATGTCTCGATATCTAAATCTAAATCAAGATCCTCATCAAGATCAAACTCTGTTGAACGACACTCCACTACCCAATTTGATGTTGGATCAATGTCTTCCAACACAATGGGATCTGAATCAGGTCTTTTGTTCAGCAATTGGTTTCATCTGAGTCGGAGGTTGTATTAGACATAAACTAGATCATTTAACCGTTTTTTATCCAAACGGTTCCTCCTCTTTGTGTGAATCCTCTCAAAGACAGACCAATTGCGCTCACACCCAGTTGCACTGCAAGTTTGACTCAAAATACGAATTGCAAACCTTTGCAATTCAGGACAATGGCCACCAAAGGCCTCCCACTATTGTGCTACAAAAAACATAGGAGTGTAATGAGTTAGCTCAACAAAATTACAAATTATATCTAACTTTCAAATTATAAACGATTTAACAAACTTTAAAAAAAAAGTAAAACTATTAAGAATTTTAAAATTGAAATTTTTGTTGACCTGGCTCATCTGCTTCTCTTACAATCTTTGCTAGGTTCTTCCCAAAGGTACCTGATGCATTGCTGAAGGTTGTGGCCTGTCGGTGTATCTCCAGCTGATCAGACTCCAATGGGATCATGCGATCAATGCAATCAATCAGTCCATCTCTAACCTCCCCCCTCAAAGCTCCTGTCTCCTTAGCTTTATAATGATACCGTGGGTTCAAAAAATACCCAGCTGCATGTATAGGGCGATGGAGTTGATTGTTCCATCTTTCATCAATGATTGCCCAAATGGGCCCATACTTAGCCACTTTATCCTTGTATGCCCTCTTTATTTGCTCCTTTGCTTGATCCAGGCCTTATAAATGAAGCCCATAGCCAATCTTTCCCCATCCACCAACCGCAACACCTTAATCAGTGGCTCAACAAGCTTCACAATCTTTGCTGCCTTTCTCCAAAATATTTCTTCATTAAATTTCTTTTTCAATTCTTTGCCTTCCAATTTGTGAGACCACTGGCTTTGATTCCATTCTTCACTGGAAAAAATCTTTTGCAAGTTTCTATGTTGTGAAAGCATAGATATTAGATTGCAATGTCAAAAAATGAGTAGCAAATCTAGTGATGGTAGGCCTAATAATATCCCTGCCTCCTATGTGTTTCCTCATCAGGCTCAAAATCCATGAATGATTGTAGATAAATTTTGTTATGCTTTTGGCATGATCTACAATGTTTTTGACCTAATCTAATATGTCAATATCCTCAAGCATGAGGTCTGTGCAATGTGCAGCACATGGGGTCCAAAATATGGTTCTGTGCTTTTCCTCTAATAGTTTACCAGCAAGAACATAGTTAGAGGCATTATCTGTGATGACTTGAACAACATTAGCCACCCCCACCTCCTCAACAACCTCATCCAATAGCTGAAACAACAATTGTCCATATTTTACCTTATCAGATGCATCAACTGATTTTAGAAACTTGGTTTCCTGTGAGCAGAAGATAAAAAAGTTTTTGATGGTACGGTTTCTTTGATCAATCCATCCATCTGACATGATGGTACATCCTGTTCTTGCCCATGAGTCCTTGAAATCTTTCAAATACTCATTAATGGAGGCAATTTCTTTCTGCAAACGATATCCCCTTAGCTCATGCATAGTAGGGCCTTTGAAGCCTTTTCCAGCAGCATGTATGGCATCAAACATAGGCTCATAATATGGTGAACGGGAAGCAGTGAAGGGGATATCAACATCATACCACCATATAGCTATGTAATCACAAACAGTCTCCCTCAATTCTTTCTTCCAATGGTCATCTAAAGTGGGCTGCAAATGACTTCTACTAGGTTGAGGACCATGTGCATCTGATGGAGAGGAGGGAGTGAAATAACTTTTGATATTCATATCACCTTTTTTCCTTTTACTCTTTCCCTTTTCTTGAATAGACTCAAAAGAGGGAGGAACATATCGGAAGGGGTTGGATGCATCAGTACAAGGGATAGAGGAAGGACCCTCAAAATCAAAATGGGGGTTGGTAGCCAACATTTTTTGTATATTCCTCTTCTTCCCAATTTCAGCCTCTAACTCTTTTTGCCTAGCCTTATTTTCTTTAAACTTCTCAAAGCTGGCTAACAAATCCTTCCTAATCTCCCCAATTTTTGGTGAGGTACATGGAGTAATTTGGCCTTTAATTCCCGCCATGTGTTGTTTCAACCTATTAATGCCCCCAGGACCTTCCTTAATTTTCCTATGGCAAAATTTGCATTTGACTATCAACCATTTCAACATATGCCCAAGCAACATCTTTCACTCTAGATGCCATTTTTTGACTTGGAAATGAAAGCAAACAATCTGAAAATGAAAACAAAAAAAAACCATTGATTCAATGTTCATTTCTTTCACACAAAAACACTCTTTAGGATTTCTAGATTTGCACATAAAATTTAATAAGCAAAAACAAATTTTTACTAGTGAAAAAAAATACCTCCAGGCACAAACTGCCTCCTCAAGCTTGCTCCAAGAAACCAACTCCTCAATGCTGCTCCAAATTGCTGCCCAAGAAGCTCTTCACTCCAGCTACAATGCTTGCCCAAGACTCCTCATTGCTGCTCCAAAAACAAACTCAACAACTCCTCACAATCTCTCACTGAAATTCTCACTCAAAAGCATGAGATGGTTGTGAGAGAATGAGAGGGGTTGAGTGGGATAAATAGGGTTTAAGAGAGGGGAATGGACCCCAAAGACCAAATCGGCAAAATTAAAACCGGTTTGGAGTCCCCAAAAAAGTTTTTTTTTTAATTAAATCGCTGATTCGGGTTTCATATGGGCCGCTATCACTAACTTGGCCAACTTGGTATTAACCCGACCGGCCGAATCGAATCCTTGGCCGAGTCAAATATTTTAGGCCTGGCTCGGACCAACTCGGCCGAGTCGGTTTTGAGCCGATCGTTTTTTAAAACAGAGGCGGAGATGTAAGAAGGACGTCTCGAAGATAATGTGATTCAAGTGTGGTGAGATGGGTCACTATGCAACACAATGCCCTCTCAGGAAGAAGGACAAAGATGAGAAGCACGATCTGAGGCTGCGCCTGCGAAGATCGAGGAGGAGGAGTTCACCATGACAGCCGAGATACCTCCAAGAGGGAGGTGGGCTGATTTGGAGCTGTAGTTCAAAAGAGCTACAGATGGGCAGGATCCTTGAGGAGCCCACCTCTTGGATCAATTCCTTGCTACGGGAACGTAGATCAAAAGTAGCAGGATGGACTAGTGTCAGATGGTGTTGAGGAGTGTCGAAGAGACAATTGCAGTGGCTAGGAGCGCCAAAGACTGAGCAGCGCAGAGCAGAGTTGCCAACAGTATAGATGGCACAGGGTAGTAGCCAGCAACAATGCAATAGATTCAAAGGGTCAGCGCAGAGACTAGCAGTAATCAAGCTCCAACATTCCCATGGTATCATACTGAACACAATTAGTTCAATAATTTGGATGTTTTTTCTTTGTTGGTGGAGTAGCAGCAACAGTTTGCAGTGTAGTGGCAGTGCCAACAACAACACGGATGCACAATTTCAGAGGGAGTTGCAGTACGGATGCAGTGTTGACAGTGGCAGGGTCAGCAATGGTACAGATGCAACGTTTGCACAGTGGTTGATGAACAACATGTCAGACATCAACAACGTAGAGGGAGATGTTACAGAACAGAGTGATGCTTCAGCAGGTTGCATTGCTAGAGCACATTTCTCGCTAAGAGGGAGTGTTGATTTATGGTAGCATTGGATGTGCTCTAAGTCTCAATTTTTGCAGTGAGGCTTAGGCACATGTATTCCAAAGAACCCAGAAAGCGTTTTGGGAAATTCCACCTAGAAACAGTTGTATTAAAATAATCAATTATTTTTAAAGGGATCTTCAGTCTAAACTTATGAAAATAAAATAATTAAAGGGTATTAATATAAACTGTGGGTGTAACTTCTAGAGGAAGACGAGGATCAAGCAAAAATGATCTTAGCCATTGATTAGCTTCTAATCTGGGTTGTTGAATGTAAACGAGGAGATTATTTAAGGAGGGTTGCGGGTCACTTGGAAACACCTAGAGTTCAGAAGTTTGATTTTCTGAAGCAGAGCAGAGGAGCTGCAGGGAGAATTTCGATAGTAAGCTTTTGCAGTGAGGGGCAGGGATAGTTGGGTGGAATATCTTCTCCAAGACCCAGGATACGTAGCAGAGAGGTAGAGAGACACCAAGAGGAGGCATCGAAGACCCAGGAGGGGTTGACGCTGGGCTAGAAGGTTCCACGCAGAGCTTGACATTAAGCCAAGAGGGCTCACCCAAAAGCTATGCAGTCTTCAACGCAGAAGTCTGAGTTTGCTGAGGGAGTTGACATTTCTGAGCCGGGAGGGCTGGAAACTGCTCCAGAGGGCAAACATTTCCTAGTTGAGCTGATGCAGAGCCTTTTGAGGTTTATGCAGGGCCTATGCAGGGCCAACATAGTGATAGTCGGGGACAGTTGGTTCAGCTGCTGGAACAGTCTGGAATTGACAGGTAGAGTGAGCTAATCTCACTAAGTTTTTGTGCTAGTTTATTTCTTTGTAACTGGATTGCCAGAAGGGCATCCAGAGTTGTATTTAGAAACTACTGCTTAATAATATAAAGCCCTTAGAGCTGCTGCACCGGTTTTCCTGCATTGGGTTTTTCCGGGGACATTTGTCCAAAAAATACTGTGTCACTTATGTGTATCTTTCTCTATTGTTCTGTTCTTGTTTTAGGCAAATTAATTAATCAAGTGAAGGCTGCAATAGTATTAGCTTCGATATTTGCTATAGAAATCAGTAAGTAATTTGTTTCAGTAATTAACAAATAGGAGAAGTTTAATCAGTATGGAGACCATGCTCTTTTATTGGTATATTTGACACATAAGCTACTGAGGATAGGATTAGTAATCTCATTCACATTAGCATGTGAGGAGTTAGGCCACTTAGGTCTATCTGAGGAGATGAAAAGATATAGCTCACATCTTGGCGGGCTTACTAGCAGAGTGTTGGATGTGTTGGCGCATGCAGCATGGCATATGATACATGGTGGTACGACAATAGGCAGTGGTACCCAGGGGTGCATAGAGATACGCCGCAGAGTCCAATATTATGCAGAGGGATGCAACCTAATGCATACATACCCAATTTTAGACCCTAGCATCCAATGTTGTATAAGGGTATGCAGTGATGAGTAGTGGCCTGCAGAGGAGCATGGAGATGCATGGTTGTTTGATGCAGCATGTTGGTTTTCGTTGAGCGACTCACATCGCATCGAGTACACATGGGGAGTGCCAGTTATAGTGACACAGGCAGTATACGAGATGGTACAACAGTAGCAGGGGGTATCTAATGGTGTACAGAGATAGTTAACAGTGTACAGTGGCATGCCAAGGAGTATGGTGATACTTGGTGGTATGCAGTGGCATATGGTGCGACACAGTGGGCTCTTGGAGTGTTGCCTCCAAGGAGACTTATGGACAGGGACATTAGGGGTACCATTGGGTGCAACTCACCCAGGATCAATGAGGACGTTGTTGAGCATCTAGGGATGCCATGTTATTGGAGACAGGTCTTCGATTGGGTTATCAACAGATTCAAGGCGGAGAGAGGGACGTCCATAGGATTACTCTTCAGTGTCCCTGCAGACTCTTGATCATACCCTTGGGGACCTACCTACCCATCACTCTCCAGTATTGCTTATAGTCACAGAGCGTTTGGTTGCTACCCCTTGATTCTACAGGGGGAGATCATTCAGATCTTCCATTGGGTTCTAGTGATTCGTTGTTGACATGAGGAGTGTCACTAGTATGGCAGGATGTTCAATAACGAGGAATGGTTCAGTGGCACATTTGGGACTCTAGCATTGGCTAGGCCAACGTTTGGAGCAACAGGAAATTGCTTGAGGACAAGCAATTTTTAGCTGGGAGGATTGTAATGTTCCCAATTTTTGTGAGTGCAAAATTCACTAAGGAGTTTGTCCAATTTTTGGTGATATTAAATAAAAAGGAGAAAATATTATTTTGTGGGAGAAAAGTGGAAATTATTACTTTAATGAAGAATGGCGACAAAGTAATATTTTATTTGTGGAAGGTCGAGACACCAAGGGAGACGGATAGCAATTATAAATAGAGCTTGGAGGCCCTCCATTTGGTATCTTTGATCATTTGACAATTCAACATTAGTTCTCTTGAGTTGCTTAGCCAAGACAACCATGCTATTTAGCAAAAGGAATTTCCGAGCGGGAATTCCACTCTCATTTCGGAGAACTTCGAGTGTCTCCCTAGTGAGGCAATTTGGGGAGCTCAATTCAAAGTTTCCATTGGGCATATTTGCAAATTATTTCAGCTGGTACGTTTTTCTTCCAGGGAGCAGAAGTGGTTTAAATTGCTTGTGGGAGATCAATTACAGAGGAGCAGAACACCGAAGGATTTGCAGGGGTTTTTCCCTTAATTTAGCTCGAGGTTTTTTGGTGATTAGTAGGGTTGAGTTGAGAGAATTCTTGGGGCCGAAATTCTGCATTTTTGGAAGTGCACAGAGGATGGAGGAATAGTGGTTGAGGAGAGATAAGGGTCGAAGATTGGAGGTATTCCTCAGGGGAGAATTTAGCCAAAGTTGGGAGAGATTTCCAGTGGTGGATTTGGGCTTAATTCAGCAATATCAGTTTTTTGGGCGTTTTCTGGCCAAATTGGGCAATTTGCACTTGGGGGTCAATGGCGGCAAAGTAATATTTTATTAGTGGAACGTCGGGACACCAAGGGAGACAGATAGCAATTATAAATAGAGATTGGAGGCCCTCCATTTGGTATCTTTGATCATTTGACAATTCAACATTAGTTCTCTTGAGCTCCTTAGCCAAGACAACCATGCTGTTTAGCAAAAGGAATTTTTGAGCGGGAATTCCACTCTCATTTCAGAGAACTTCGGGTGTCTCCCTAGTGAGGCAATTTGGGGAGCTCAATTCAGAGTTTCCATTGGGCATATTTGCAAATTATTTCAGCTGGTACGTTTTTCTTCCAGGGCGCAAAAGTGGTTTAAATTGCTTGTGGGGAGATCAATTACGGAGGAGCAGAACACCGAAGGATTTGCAGGGGTTTTTCCCTTAATTTAGCTCGAGGTTTTGTGGTGATTAGTAGGGTTGAGTGTAGAGAATTCTTGGGGCCGAAATTCTGCATTTCTGGAAGTGCACAGGAGATGGATGAATAGAGGTTGAGGAGAGATAAGGGTCGAGATTGTAGGTATTCCTTAGGGGAGAATTTAGCCAAAGTTGGGAGAGATTTCCAGTGGTGGATTTGGGCTTAATTCAGCAGTATCAGTTTTGTGGGTGTTTTTTGGCCAAATTGGGCAATTTGCACTTGTTGGGGGTCACTGGGGGTCAGTGGATTCAACCCAAACCTTTTCTGGGTTTTTTATGGGTTTATTGAGAGGAGAATTTTCCAATATTTTCAGGCAATATTCAGGCTTGAAATCCTGATTCCTATAGCAGGGCGAATTGCTAGTTAGCTGAGGAATTTGCACCATTTTGTGGGTTTGACTTTGGCTTGGAGATAGGCCAAACCCTTTCTGGGTTTTTCTGGGTTTTTGGTGGAGAGCTCAAGATTAATTTGGCGAAATTTTTTAGTACTTTTGGAGGCTCAAACAGGGGTTTCTTCCAGCCTGTAATTGCAAAATTTCCATAGCCAACACAGAAGATTGAGGAGAAGCCTTTCATCTGCATCCGGGTAGCATCTTTCTTACTTGGGATTGTTTAGCTTGCTTTGGCAAGCCCAGGTGCACACATTTCATGCATTGTACTATTCTCTGTATATAACAAAATGGCTGAATTTTGGTGCAGTTCTGGTGTAAAGTGTGGGTGTTTGATTGTTGTTTAAATTTTTCGTTGTTGTATGGTATTTTACTTTGTTTATCACTGTTATTTCCTTTTTGGAACATTACAGTATCAATGATGTAGATTGATAATCTGGAGTTTAAGTGGCAAATGTGATAAGATACTGATCTATCACTACTACTAGAGCTAGTGTCATTTGCATTGGATGCTGATGCATGATTCAATGGAACAGTCTGATTAGGCACTGGTCATCTGTAAGGGGTAGAACAAGATGAGCACTAGAGAAACTTGAACACACCCAATTTCATGTAGGCTTAAGGCTGAGAGAGGCTTGGCATGGGCGAAAAGTGCCAAGGCACATATCATTACTCCACCTTCTGTAGCAGTGGTCCCTATTACTGCAAAATCTACCACCTTAGTGCAAAGGCTCATTAAGCAATCTAGATTGAGAGCAACAATGGGATTAGTCTGAACTGGAACTGGCGAGTTTTAATGGAACTGCCTGCAATTTCTCAGATCTCTACAATTTTTTCATCCACCAGTTCCAAATGATCAAAGTCTGAGTAGTGAGTAGACAAGCAATCATGGCAACAGATAGCTTTCAGCTTACCTTACCTTTTATTTCTATGGTATTCCTTGATGGTACCTTTTGGGTTTAGTGGGCAATTCTTTGTGCCAAATTTATCAAGTCCTGACTATATGTTCTGTGCTAAATGCTAATCTTAGTTACTACAGCTGATTTAATGTATTCATAATATGGCCTTGGTCCTTGACCATCCTAGTGCGTGCCATGGTTTTTAAAGGCCTCTTTGAAATCCAGAATCAAATTTTCAATGTTTTTATGTTCCATACTTTTTTCGATGATTTTCAGATTGTATGTAGAAATACTTGTACTGATTGTATTTGCAAGGCTACTGTCTTCTCAGTTGTAACTTTCTCCATGTTTTTGGTTACTACTAATAAAGTTATTGCAGTTGCCTGACATTACTTACCAAATCAGTGAATGATCTTCGAATTTCATGGGCATCTCTTGGACTTGTTCAAAGTTAGTTAAAGGGTGCAGTTTCACACTATTCATTATTTAAGGAAGAAATCATCAAAACCTTTGGTACTGAAATCGAATTTGCAAGGTCCATCTTATTAATGGAAATTCAAATAAGCATTCATTAGTTGTCCATCGAAGTATTTTACAATCTCACTATGTAACTGTTCTATAGGGTTTTTAATGTATGCAAAAGTGATGAGGAATGTTTCAATTTTTAACATGGAGAAACTTTTGTATCTAAGACCATAAGAGTTATATCATAGTAGCATATTGCTGCCAAAGAATTGCCATTCCTGGCAGGGTTGCAAAGAACCTCGCCTTGGTTTTGGTTTTATCAGGGAGCTTTTGAAGTGCAATCCAATTTTGAAATGATGCCAAATGAGCAACTGGGTCTTGGTTCATTGGTGAGATCAATGGCAGAAGGAAGTCTGCACTATGCGGTGCAGCACCTGACCTCAGGTTATGTTTCTTGAAGCAACTTGAAAAGTAAAAGGCAACGCCAAGTTATCCACTGGCTGAGCTGTACCTTTAGAAGTTGGGAAATTCTTCTCATCAGGCTGATATATCACATACAGGCCTGCGTTCACTATTGTTAGTTGTTATGTTATCCATGTTCCTTTATTTAATTGACAGTTGTCCTAGATTACTTTTATTGAAGTTGGGAGTTGCTTTTTAGAAACTGGTGAGCTAATTAGGCATGGTTCCATTTATTGCACTAGAGGTTACTGTCATTCCGAAAGACCTAGACTTCCTGCCCACCACATTGGCTGCCTTTCTTTCAGGTGATGTCCTACCAATTGCAGACTACTATTTTTAGATCATATGTTCTGAACCAATGCCAGAACCAGTACTAATATTCGATGGCTTCTCTATTCACCTAGGACTTTCTTGCAATTCTGTGATTCCGTAGCTAAATCTTTGTTCATCCCAAACTTAGACATGATAACCAATGATTTATTTGTAGAAAGGAATGTATATATTATAGAGTTTACATTTACTGTTATTGTGTTGCTATCGATGCACCTTATCTTTCATGTCTCTTCTATCATTCAAGATGAAAATGCAATGTCCACCAAGTTTCTGGGATGGGGAGACACGGGAACGGGAGATAAGATAAGATAAGATAATTTTATTAACGTCCAACAAATGACCATAAGAGGTCAACGGGACTGTCGGTTACAATGGTTACATCATGCCAAGCCGGGGTCTATATATATATAAACAAGATTCAAATTCAAATCCAATAATTAAATACATTGATTCATAAATCATAAATGATTCAATGAAATAAAAATAGTAAAATATCGTATACATTGATTTAAATTCGTTGTTCATTATTCTAGAATCTGATTAGGACTAAGCAAAATAGTTGATACTAAATTCTGAAGATTGGAATAGTAAATTGAAATTACTCATACTCAAAAATAATAAAAAGTTACGAGTCAAAGACTTGGTCAAATGTCATCAGTATCTAGAATCGCGACTCAAAAGTTAAAACTAAAAATGAACAATGGACAATGAACCAATGTTATCCGAATGGGACCGGTGATCGAACCGGTTGACCCTGAAACTAGGAATTGGAAAAAAAAATCAGTTGACCAAAAAATACATAAATATTCAAATTTTGAAAAAAAAAAATGTAAATATCCATGTGCATCTATATAAATCCAAACCATTATACACCAATATGCGAAGTTTCTCATATATATAGCAAGGGTGCATATAACCAAAATAGCACCAAATGCAATCAATATTTGAACCAGAAATACATCAAGAAAGAAGCTCTAGATGGCCTCTATAGTCCAAGAAATTCATGTTACAAGAAATACCTACATATCATCAAAATATTGTGTATATTGGGATCTTCATCATTAATATCACCCTATAAGCATTAAAATAAGATAGAAAAAACTTAACATGTCAAGTCGAGATTTGTGATAGGTACAATTTTACTAGGGTCATGACAAAGGAGTTCAATAATCAATGCCACCAACATTGAGATACATGGAGTGCTTGGTATCTCCATATCCTCATACATGATAGAATCCAATGGAAATGTTGAAACCCCCGAATCATGAAATCCTGAAAACTTTTAAGTCTGTTGGATTTTGAGTGGGATCTAAAATTCTACTTTCTCCATATCAAATCCAATGAGGTCAGAACCACTCTCAAACATTTGGAGTCAATTAATGGAAATGTTAAAAATTTAAGTAAAAATTTGAGAAGCCTAATATTCGACCTCATTTGCATCCTTTTACTTTAAGAATTTAAATTACCATTAATTACATAGCATTGGTAGGGCCTTGAGGTTGAATATGGTTCCCCACTCATATTTTTGTTTTCAAGCAAAATTTAGGGGGGGACACCCAATCCTTCATCAAAATGCATTCTTCTCTCGTACGATTCTATACAAACTAGTGAAGCACCTATATCTATTCCATACAAACCAATGGGATAAGGCGCATGTCTCTACTCCACCCATATATACTCTATATGAACTACTAGGGTTTAAACCGCAGGTTGGGGAGGGGGTTGGATCAGCTGATCAGGTCAGAGAGAAGAGAGTCGAGTTGCAAGGTTAGTTCGGGAACCAGCCAAAACAACCATTTTTCCTTATTGGAGAACAATAACTCACAACTTACTACAAACCACTCACTAATAACAACAAGAAGAACAAGGGGAAACACCCACAAGCACCCCTTTTGGGAAAACACATCACCCACATTGGGGAAATGTTTCCCCCTTCGTCTCCCCAAGTTTTACCCAAAAGGAGGACATGGGGAAACATTTCCCTAGGTGTTCCTCATCCTAGGAGCATGGGAAATGTGGGGAGCATGCCTCCCACCTTGGGGAATTCATCCTTGTGGAACACTGTGCAAATGTTGCTGCCTTGATGATGTATCTTGAATTCTGATGGCCTTGGGATTTTCATTTTTTTTTCTCTGTTGAATGATGTATCTTCTTTCATTGCTTCCTTCATAGGATTTATATACGGATTTTCAGTATCTGGTGCATTCTTTAAAATATTTGGGGATTCTAATCTTGTCTCTTTTTGGTGAACATGTCCAAAAAATTAGTGTACAAACTTTCTTGGCTTCTCCACTATCAAATTCCTCTTGGCTTGGGATTTAACTTTTATGGCAGACCTGATCTACCAAACTTGATTTCTGCAGGCTGCCTTTCTTAAGATAAGTGGTTGATGGATTTCCTGTTTTCCTCCTCCTCTTGCACCCATCTTTGTTCTTGTCTATGTCAGATGGTTTGGGTTTGAATTTGAGTTCAACAATGGTAAAGTTTGATTCGAGTTCAAATTTAGCGATGAGTTTTGGATAAGCTTCACCATTAGGTTCATCCATATACATATTTAAAATTTGTAAAATATATAAAAGATAAATAAATAAGTATATGTATACAATATTCACATGATTAGGCTGTACTTTTTTGTGAAAATTTCTAACCTGAAATTCTACTGCAGCTACTGATTTATTTCACCTACTTACTTCACAATAAGTTATCTACAAAATCCCTTCAACGAATATTAAAATAAATTCTACAGCAGTTATCACATAATTACGCAGAGAAAATCCATACACAAGAACAAATCACCTCAACACAGTTGTTTTTGGACAATTGTCCCCGGAAAAACCCATTGAGGGAAAACCGGTGCAACAGATGTGGGTTTTATTAATCTTCAACAACAATCACTTTTATAAGGAATGGTTTTTCATAGAAACTGAGAGAAAACACCTGAGACTTTCCCCTGGAAACTTTCTGACACCTTGGAGACCTTTCTCCCACTTCTGCGTCACTTCAACGTGGCTCAGCATGGCTTTGCGTTTCTCTGAATCAACCGTGCATGATGGCTGCGTCTCCCCTAGACTGCGTCTCCCTCTGTATTGTCTCTCTATGTCCTTGCGTCACCTCTTCCTCAGTCACTGACAGCTGCTGATGCCTTCCTCTTCCTCCTCCCTGCAACTCTCCCTTTGAAATCGATCTCCTTCTCTTTGAAAATCGATTTTCCTTGGGATATTGAGTATCTGCTAGTGTGTCTCCAAATGATCCTCAATTCTTCTCTTATACTTTTCCTGTTGATGAATCAACAGCCGAGATTAAGTCTCTAATCAACGGCTAAGATTAAAACAAACTTGATCCTCGTTTCTTAGAAGCTTCTCACCCTTATCTTTATTAATACCCATTAATATTTTAATTTTCCTAAGTTAAGACTTAGGAACCCATTAAAAATATTAATTATTTTAATAACCCCTCATCCGGGTGGAATTTCTCCAAACAATTTCTGGGTCTTGGAGATTTCATGTGCCTTAGCCTCTCCACCAAATTTCAAGGCTAGATCACATCCAATGCTAACAAAAATCAACATTTTTCTGCTCCCTTGGTCAACGTGTTCCTAGTGTTTCGGATTTATCATGATTGGTTGGCTATTATTTTAGACAGTGGAACCACTGTTTATTGTGTACTTTCCATATCATTCTTATTACAGTGAAAGGGCAATTAAGGAACAATACTATCTACAAGATGTCATCACACTATTCACAACACACACTAATATAGAGTGTGCATTATCTTCTTTATTATTTAAAAGTTTGACTGCCTGGTATCACATCAGGTGGCCAACAACTACAGGTGTCATATTTTTACTCCTAGCCTATCTTCCATTTACGTCTTTATGCACAACTACTTGCTAACTGTCAAACATGGTTACACATAACTATAATGAATAACGATCAATTGTAATCAACTCCACTTGGTTTTCATGTTTAGCACCTATTCCTTGCTCTAAGTTACAATGCGTATCTCATTCTTTCAGTTATATCTTTAATTGGCTGTAAACATTATAACGGTGAGGTGGTATCCATTGGCCATGTCTCCTTGGTGATAGTTAGATGTAATTCATCCTTGGTAGAACATGATGGTAATGTAGTGGTAATGTGTTGGTACCATTTCTGCTTACAAATCCATAGATATGTAAATTGGCATTAACAGCTGGTATTATGTTGCATTTAGATTACATTTTAAGTTTTTGAAGTTCTTCAAAAGAATTAGTCCTCGGCTGAAGCCTAACTGATCCTACTCCAATACCAGCTAGCTACTGTTTTCTTGTTTTAGAAAAGGGCATGCAGGATTGATATGGATAATTTTCTTCATGTTGTTGATCATAGTTTTCTTCATGTAGCATATCATAATTTTCTTTTGTAGTTGATCATAGATTTTGCTTATCCATCAGAGTTTGCCTTATCAAGTTGCTTCAAGATATAAAACAAGCAATGGGGTTTAGTGTCTTGAAAATGCTTATTCAAGACATTTTTTTCCTCTCATGATGGAAATATATGGAGCTTCAAGTGGGTCGTAAAATGCAGCTGGATTTTTGTTCTTTTAAACGTTAACATATGATCTAACCTTGAAACATAACTTTGGCTACCTTTTTAAAAACTGGATGCTCCAAGTATATTTTCAGCTTTTCTTTGGAAAGTTTCCTCAACTTGACAGTGTACACTGATGTATTTGTCTTTTCTGGAAACTTGAAAGTATACCTGAAATAACAATCTTGTCTATGGTGCCAGTTATTGGAGAGCAAAATACAGGAAGCCAAGTCAAAGAAAGACACATTGAAAGCTCGGGCACAGTCTGCAAAGTTTGTACATACTTGCCTTTCTGAATTGAGGATTTAAAATTTGATGATTTTTTCTTGATGTGGAGTGAGTCTGTTGAGGAATTTTCATATTGAGTTCAATAAATTTAAGGCTTTACATGCATTTGATACAGGACTGCACAGAAAGTGAATGAGGTGTTGGGCACCGTTAACACAAGTAGTGCCCTTGCTGTTTTTGAAAAGATGGAAGAAAAAGGTGTGTTCTATTTATTTGCCCGAAAAACACTGCCTCATATAGCAATTTATTGAAAGATTGCAGTTTCTTTTCACAGACTTGGGAGACTCTCAAATTCTTTTCATCATAGTTACCATACACTTTTAAGTATGCATCAGAACTTGTGAGAACTTACAGGTATGCTGAGTACTTGGTTTGGTACTTAGCATTGTCATGTTGACCAAGTATTGGGTGGTTAATGCCTCCCGTCTTGCAAGTATAGGTGACTGTTCACTATATCAGCTCCATACGTGCCATACTTAGTTGACTGAATACTGGGCAGTCAATACTTAGCATACCTTTTCCTGCATATATTATTATTAATTTTTGCATATTTTCAATATTTCCAAGTACACCAAGTACCTCTAGCCATGTACCTTGATTTATATGAGTCCAGTAGAAGTAGAGTAACTATGGTTCCCATTTGGCTTTGTTTCTTTGGAGTACGTTTTTTTTTCTTTCTTTTCCAAGAAATGCATCTTACAGTACATTGCTGAATGGTAGAGAGTAGATCAACTTGTTCACATCATTGAGCTCGGCTGCAATTATAAAGAGTACCCTTGCTTATGCAATCAGACACCAACATATTTGCCTTGGATTCAATTCTAAGAGAGTTTACATATGCATGAAACATGTTAAATCCCAAGAGAGTGTAGATCCTTAAAAAAATGCTAGTTCTTTCTAAGGCAATAGGAGATGGTGGTGCTTATGTGAGGTATATGCATCCTAAGCAATGTAGAGTGCTGAAGATTTTAACATCGTTTTTAGGATACTTATCCAAAAAGCATCATCTTGATACTATTGTTAAAGCCACCATCCTTTATAGTTAAAAGGTTCAAAACCTTATCTTAGGCATTTGTTAAGAGAGTCTAGATTATTTTGCTACAACATGATTTGGTGCAAATGGATTGTTCTTTTCCAGTTAATGAGATAGCACTGTTCCTGGCACTAGCGCTAATATTTCCCATGGTTTCGATGTCATGCCTTGTGGGTTGTCTTTGACTTATGGTTGTTGTCTATGTGATGTTGCAAGCTATCTTGCAGTTTACTATAGTGGCATATCCCTCTGTTGAAATTTTCATCTTCATTAATACCTCCCTTCTATTTGTGCATGTTTATGTTGTTAATAATTCCACATGAATAATACTTGTGAGACAAAGATGGCTTATAAGCAATGGTGCCCCAAGTTTCCAAGATGTGAAAGTCAGGAAATACACATTGGGGAAGTGTGGAGGCACCCCCTGTTATGAATACAATATATAAAAATAATAAAAATAATAATAAATAGTAATAATGATTAATTTAATAATAAATAGTTTTAACTTTCGAAGAGGCATGACCCTAAGACATGCCGTTCATATGAAAGGTGTATCAAAAACTATGGCTGAAGCAGATAAACTGTTAGCTTGTAGAGCTGAATATGCTAAGACTGCTAGCTCGAAAACTTAACATGTTAAAATACACGAGGTATTTTGTAATAATAATTTATTTATATATATAATATATAATTGTATAAGATGATTTGAATGTTACAATGAGGCGCTGCGTTTATATCTCAGTGGGTGACTTTCGTAAAAGACATGTCTTTTCACTTAATTTAATGACTATTTAACCTAAATAATATTTAATTATTTAATATTAATATTTATTTTATTTATCTAATTGTTATGAATTATATTCATAACATAGCCTCTCCCTTCGAAAGCGTTGTCCTCAAAGCTTTAAACGCTGGGGGTTTTTCTTCAACTAGTGTTTGTCATCTCGACGTATATAATCTGGCGTCTTATATCTTGTCAATAACATTCCCTTGGATTTTCATTTTTTTTTAAATAATAATAATAATGTTTTTTTTTTTTCAATAATTCCTAACATCAATATATATTATAATATATATATTATTTTTTTTTTTTTTATTAGTAACTCTATTTTATTATTTTTTTAATTACAAATTATATATATATATATATATCTATTTTTTTTATTTTTTATTAATTATTTTATTTATTTATTTATTTATATTCTGAATTGGACTAAATCTATTAATCAAAAATATGGTACAAGAAGATACATTCAAGAGAGACAGAAAACCGGCAACCGGAAATGATGGACTATCAACCTCGGTTCCGGAGAAGAAGTGAAACAAGCAAGAAGCTACAACATATGGCTGGAAACAAGAAAAGACTAACTTCTACCCAGAATGGGTAGAAGCCCCAACATGAAGCTTTTTCCCTTTCCTTTTTTTTACATCGACCCAACCGTCGGGTGGTGAATGAGCAATAACAACTTGAAGATTGGGGTTCTCCACAGGGGAGCCTCCTTTTCTGAATCAGAGGAGGAGGTCAAACGGACGCATTTTTGAGCGGTGGCTGTATCGGAGGACTGCGCCGAACCAACGGTGGAAGGGACCACAGAATGAGGGGCTTGATCCATTTTCGCATCACTACCTTCATCTTCAGAGCTGGAGGAGTCAGAGTCCCCTACTGGAGGTGGAGAGCAAGGAGCCCATCGTTTGGACTTGGGCTTGGACAAGTTATCCTTATTCTTTTTTGCCGAGCGAGATGGGCAGGCGTTCTGCAAATGCCCTGATTGGTGGCAATGATGGCAACAGAATGCAGTATTTTCGTAATCCAGCGTCTAGGACTAGACAAAGTCGTTTATCTTGAGATTGATTTGGTCTGGAAGTCCTTTGGTCAAATCTAACTCCACACGTATTCTGGCATATGAGTAGAGACCTTTGGTTTCCCGCCAGCCATCTCCCATTATGAAACTGCCCAAGGTGTTGCCTATAGCTCTAAAAACACGAGTATGCCATAGGTGGGCAGGTAAGTTTGGAAGCCTGATCCATACAAGTGTCCTGGTAATGACTCCAGTTGCTGGATCAAAATTTGGGAACTAAGGAGTCAAGAAGAGACCTGCATTTCCCATGAACCAAGGGCCTTCTTCTAGGGCCTTTTCATAATGTTTACTATTATCAAATAGAACAATGAAGTAACCTTTTGAACAAAAACTGATCTTACAATGATGAGTCCAGTTTGCATGGATCCATGCATAAAGATCCTGAGATCGCGGCCACAGTCCGTTAAATCTGCAAATGATGGCTCTTTCTGCATATTCTTGAAGTTGGGTTGCAAGCTCTTCATGGTTGAGTTCAACATAAGGTACTTCTTCTATCTTATCAACCAAAAAGGGCTTAGGTTTAAGGGCCTCCGGGGGTTTGGGGTTTTCAGAGTGTACTGCATCTTTGTATGAGAAGGGACGAGCAGAGGATGACTGTCCCGCTGCACCTCCTCTCAGACGAAGGGTTACCACCAAAGAGCTGTTCCTAGAAATGCTGTAAGAAGAGAGGGGAAGAAGGTCTTCAAGTTGTTTACCTTGAAAGAGAAGTCTCTGAAGGCCTGAAGGGATCTCGATCCGCCGTTCTAGATCCAGTTTGAGATCCAGCACCAGATCTGAAGAACTAACCCATTGCAGGATTGTTCTGCCTGTAGGCTGAGAAATTTGGATCTGAAAAGAGTCAATGAAGTGCCTAGATCTAGGGCCAGAGTTTCTTGTGCATCCGAGAGCAGATCTGCCATGGCGATTTTGCATCCGGGGTGTCAGACTTGCAAGATCATGGCTGATCTGTTTATTGAGAGCTCGATATGATTGATCAATAGCGGATCTGGGGTTTTTAAACTTGATCAACTCAGCGACTTCACTCATAAAAGCAGAAATAGCTGAACCCGCCATTGTGGAAGGCGCCGTAGTGAGGGCTTTGATCAAGCTAGCTTGACGTGCTTTGAAATCTTTAAAAACGTCGTCCACAGTGCGCCAATCGAAACCACCGCCTTCCATTTTCCTTGCCGATGCTGTGGAAACCCTCAGAGCCTTGAGCAGATCCAGCGTATCGGTGGACAATAATAATAATAATAATTACAAATTATATTATATATGTATATATATAAATATATATTATAAGTTATATATAATATATATTATATATATATAATTTTTTTCTTTATAACTTATCAAGCCTTGACCAAATCTTTCCAAATTGATTCTCAGGCAGAAGACGCGTCCTTTGAAAAACCCAACACTGACAGGCCACGACGATCTTGCTTGGATTGATGTGTTAAATGCCTCCGCAGTGGCTGAACCAGAAGAGCTGGTGATGTGTCAATGTATTCCCATTGAAAGCCATCCGGGGCTCTGATTCCAGAGACCACCATTGTTGAAGACCATGTTGATATATTTAAAGTATACCCATTTTGTAGCTTCACCGTTGCCCCAGGTTCCTCGCCACCCTTGATAAAGGCTATAAAGTCAGGAAAGAACTACGTTGGTTATGGAGATCTTTCTTTGAAGACCCTTTGCCACCAACCACTCTAGAGAGTGCTTTCATCTGTTCGATAACTCTCAATTGCAAATTGTCAAGAGAAGATAAAGATCCTACAGAAAGGATGAAGCCAATTGCCTCTCCAGCAAATATGTGTATAGCTCGGGAATCCATTGCCAATAGAGATGACAACACAGGAAGATATTTTTCACTAAATTGAGCGTTAATGTGCCAAACAGGGAGGGTTGTTAAGAGAAAAGTCCATGTTGAGGTAGCTGATTCCATCACTGTGGGTTCTGGCTTACTAGTCCCATGGACCCGATTCCAAGGACGGAATCTGCCGTCGTCATTTTTGCCGGGATGGTATCTGGCAAAGGGGCTACTCTGAGAGTTATAAGTGTAATATATCCATCTAGCATTAGCATCATCAGATGATGTTCCAGCACCTTTACGTCGAACAAATTCATCTTCTCCGAATTCCATATCCACTTCCATGGCAACACCTTGAGAAACATCTTGGTCATGCTGAATAGGACGTGATGATGTTGTTGTCTCTGCAGGTACCTTAGTACTCTCAGAGTGCAGCTCCTCCAACACGTTACGCACTCCTAACCTAATATATAAATTTCCCAATTGCATGCTGAAATCTATAAGTGGCCTATGTGAAGAAACGCCAAATCTGATATACCAATCTGAGGGAAGCAAATGGATTTTGAGTACTTTAGAGGCTGTCATAATCACTTTAGCAACTATAGCTCGGGGTTCAGATTTGAAGAAAAAGCGTTGTGTGCAATGAGTCTGTACTGAAAACTTCAACCAAATGCATTATCCAAGGCTTGCCCAAATGTGTAGTTTGTTCATTAATTATCGCATCTACTTCGTGAAAAAGCTCATTTGGACATAAATTTATAATAAGACCAGTCTCTGTGAGCGTTGCAATCACTAGTTCCTCCGCTTCACTAAAGCTTGGTTGAATTTTTATCAAAGAATCTGCAGCTTCCGGGGCTTCAGAATCACCTGAGGTTGCCCTTTTCTTACTGGGCCTTTCGTTTTTTTCTTCACCATCCGGGTTTTCGAGCAGCACAGGGTTCAGAGGAGGCTTGAATTCCATGACCCGCTTGTCGGATTTGTTCTTCGGTGGCGGCAAGGAGAAACCAGATCTCAATGAATTATTGATCTTGGGGGGAGGAAGAGCCGTGAAAATCGAGGAAGCAGAAGAAGAATTGGATTCACCTTTGGGAAGAGATGAATTATTGTTCTTGGGTGGGGGAAGAGCGGTGAAAATCGGGGGAGAGGAAGAAGAATTCGATTCACCTTTGGTAAGAGGTGGGGGCAATGAAGACAGAGATGCCCTCTGGCTTGGATTGACTTCTGTGCCTATCTCCTCCTCTTCTGAATCTAAGGAGGCCGACGCATAGCGTGGTATTAAATATAGGGAGCTCTGGAATGGTATTGCAGTTTTAGAGTCCACTGCAGAGGTGCAACCGTTGTGCATGGGATTGCTTTCATGCTTCTCACTTTCTTAGGGCTCCATAAATGATGAAACTTCAGGTTCAGCACCGGGAGAAATGTCAAATCTTTCGTGGCTTAAATTTAATGGCCCCTCATTATTCTCGTGTTTCGTTTCTTCACCATTGTTATCATCTTCCTTAAAACATGTTGCAGCTTCGGCACATGATTTTTCTAAATGCTGAATTGTTTCTGGAATATTAAACTATTCAACGTAATCAAGATGTGAACGTAATGGCACACTGTGCGGCGAACTACGTTCAAAGGCCCGCATGATTATATCATGTGCCATGGCTCCGATACCACTATATCATAAAAACTATGGCTGAAGCAGATAAACTGATAGCTTGTAGAGCTGAATATACTAAGACTGGTAGCTTGAAAACTTAATATGTTAAAATACACAAGAGGTATTTTGTAATAATAATTTATCAATATATATTATATATATATATATATATATTTATATTTATTGATTAGATATTTGAATTGTACAATGAGGCCCTGCTTTGTATCTTGCATGTGACCTTTTCGTGAATGGGGATGTCTTTTAGACATACCTTTTCACTTAATTTAGTGACTATTTAACCTAAATAATATTTAATTATTTAATATTAATATTTATTTTATTTATCTAATTGTTATGAATTATATTCATAACAAAAGGGCACCTGCTTAAGTATATAAGCGAGCTTTCATTTGTAACATCTCATCATCTCATATCTTCTATACATTTCTTATATAATATATTATTGTCCTATCATGGATAATTGCATATTTCAGATATTCTAAGTATTTTGCCGCTTTTGTGAACTTTGTTCATAACATTGGTATTAGAGCCAATCTAATCCCGACCTCTGGCTATCAACCCATTTGTCAACTTTGTTGCGATTGTGGTCGAAGCCTTTTGCTACACAATTTATGGAGATTCTCCATTTTCGTTGTTAGGCCCTGGCCATAAAAAAAATAAAAAATGAGTTGAAGATTAAAAAATAATAGAATAAGAATAGAAATATATTATTAGATATTATAATATTAACATATTTCATCTAAATTAAAGAAGGAAGAAAGGATTATATTAAGAAATGGAATTTTGTGTATATTATAATTAAAAAGAAGAAAAAAAGAATATATAGGAAAGAGAATGGATTATATATATATATATATATATATATATAGCGTCGCTATCCAACCCTACTGACTGCCAGACAACAGCCCAACTGCCATACGCACCCCACAACTGACAAACTAATACGGAGGATCAGCCGTGGGTCGCATCGCTTGTTTCCACCGCCACCATCAACTTGCGTCAAGCTTGCCCCCACCATTTTCCCTACGCCCACGTCTCACCCTATCATCGACGTTCATTGTTTTCAAGTGGCCAACCGCAGAACCCTGATCTGCTGCCACTTAACACTCAATCCATATAACCATCGAATTGTTGCTTCCATACAGTGGTTTCTATAATCGTTGTACAATCAGACGTAACAATCATGTTTTTCGTCTCATTTACAATCACATAACCTACACACAATTGTCTGTATAAATGCTTCAACAACAGTGGGCCATACAGACCATTGCTTGTACAGTCACGACTATTGAATCATTAGCTTGAATATACGAATTAGTTATACTGGTCCCTCAAAAAGGAGATCATAAAATTAAAAATATACAAGTACATAATAATTAGTGGAACATATAGGGAAGGGAATTCATAAAGTGTTAAAAGTCCATCAAATAAAAAGGGACCTTATTATATTTCCAAGAAGGGTATCTCATACAAAGAATATATAAAGTTTAATCAAAGCATCATCGACGAAATTATCAACAAAGGCAAATGGAGTCTAATTCGAAGATGAATGAAGGAGTTATGGATTCCATATATAATTCTATGTTTTGAACCAGATGTCTGTTTTGTAAAACATAAATTGAGTACTTGTTGGTATTTAAAAATTGCACAAACTTTTGTCCAGTGTGTCGAAAATTGCTTACCTTGGAAGAATATCAAGATAATGCACATACACAAATTAAAAGATTAAAAGAACTTGTAGAACTTCAGAAAAAAAAAAAACAAGGCATTAGAAAAAAAATATGAAGATCTCAAAGATCAGTGTTACGAAGTATCAATAGAAAATAACGGAGAAATTTTGCATCTAAGGGACCATAGTAAAAATTTACTTACAAAGATCAAGAAGGCCAAGGCTACAAAGCAAAAATTAGAAGAAGAAAAGGAATGTCTAGGGAAAAAATTCAACGAGAAGCTATCAGAGAAGGAAGAAGAAAATTCGTGCTTGCGAGACTTGAATCAAAGTTTATTAGAACAAATCAAAAGTTCGAAATATAAGGAGGATACTAAGACTAAAGTCAACAATCCCAAAAGCGAAGTAATTTCACGTCTAAGGAATCATAATCAAAACCTTCTTATGCAAATAAAGAAGCTTAAAAGTGACAAGAAGTTGTAAAAGACAAGTTAGAACAACTTACTCAGGAAGAAGTATTGAAGTCTCCAGTTGTAACAGTCCAAGTAGAAGATAAAGGAACAAATACCGATCCAATCAATATCACAACTCAAGAAAAAGACAAACTAGTTGAAGTAAAAACATCTTCAGATGTCGCGGTTCAAACGACGGAAATTTCAAGTGAAGATCCAACAATTAACCAAGTGACTTAAGTACATGAAAGAAATTAGATACTTCAGGTAAATCAAGAAATTGACACAAATAAGATAAGGGGAAATCAAACCACAAAAACTCCTTATCTATACCCAAATCATAATAAACATACATCTCAACCAAGCTGCAAACTCATATTATTCATACCAGAAACAAGTGATTTATATTCCAAAGAATATGGATGTCACCATAATCCAACCTTGTGATAATAATTCATCTCAAGTTTCCAGTAACTGCAAGATTTCACAAACGATAAATTTTGGATGGTTAGGCGGTTTCACAGTTTGACAATTTTGTACCACACTCAAAAGTTCATATTGGCTTGTATCATCAAAGATGATAGTTCCACAAATTGAAAACATGAAGAGACATTGCAAGATAGAAAAATATATCAAGCTTTCTTAGCAATAAGCTTTGAGGGCAAAGCTTTTTTAAAGGGGAAGGCAATGTTATGAATAAAATATATAAAAATAATAAAAAGTAATAATAAATAGTAATAATGATTAATTTAATAATAATTAGTTATGAAGAGGCATGTTCCTAAGGACATGTATCGTTCATGAAAGGGCACCTGCCTAGGTATATAAGCAGGCCCTCATTTGTAACATCTCATGAAATCATATCTTCTATACATTTCTTATATAATATATTATTGTCCTATCGTGGATAATTACATATTTCAGATCTTCTAAGTATTTTGTTGTGTTTATGAAATTTGTTTATAACACCCCCCAAATTTCATGGAGGAGATATGATAAGTCAAACATGAATGGGAATAGTATCTTTTTATGCAATGAGATGAGAATGAAAAGGGAAAGATGGAAAGTGTTAAGTATGGTTAGGGTATGAAGTACGATAACTCAACTAGATCTCCAATAGTATGACTTGACCCAAGTCTTGATGACACTTAAGGACAATTATGCCCTCCCATGGTACAAGAGAAAATTATATATATATATATATATATATATAATATATATATATATATATATTATATATAAAGTTGGTGTGTGTGTGTGTGTGTGTTTTAAGAAGTGTTATTAAATCACACCTAATGTTTATTATGTTCACGACTAGGTAAGAAACCATCACAGCATGTGAAAGCATAAACCCACACATGAGAACCTAGCTCAATGAATAAATTAAAAGTCATGCATGAAGTACCATCTGTGAGTGCACACAACATCTGAGGTGTAAGACATATACCATTGTAGAGTCATTTGAAATAACTCATGAGTGACGTGAGATTGATCATCATGTATCTAAAGGAAGATTGGAAGAACATACCTGAATTAGAAGAAATGACTAGGAGAGCTCATCAAAGCAGCAACGCTACACCCAAATGGAGGTGTCTTTAGAAGTAGTTGCCCAGAAAGGTCAGCCCTAGGGAATGATGTACAATTGAGACGTATAATAGTTACGAATAATTGAGACACTACAATAGTTGTTGTTGCATTAACATAGTTAAAGAATATAAGTATGTCTTTGCATCACCATATAGAGATCTTAAGAGGGTACTGCTACTGCTCAATTTAGTAGGGGTCTTAGGAGGGGCTTCGAAGGGACCACTACTAGATCGAGTGGCAACAATGGGACAAGGACCTACTATCACCTTAGTCGATGTCCCCTGCTCTTTACGGACTTTCACCGATGGGAGGAGTCCCGATATAAAGAAATCACTAGGAATGATGAATCAATGATAGGATAGGTAGTGATTTCTAAAGCCCATTCACAAGAGAGACTCAAATCATAGGGCTTACTTGCTTTAGAAGCAAGGTGAAAGGCTCTCTAAGAAAAGCTTAAGGGAGGCTTAGACCTAGGGATTAGAGCTATTCTTCAAATAAAAGATGTCCTAGACCTAAGACTCATTTATAAGCTAGGTTTCTAAGTGGCCTTGTGAGATAAGTAATGATGGATATATGGGACCACAAAGAATCCCAGGAGGACCTAAGCAAAGCCTAGGGTTTTGGGTTAACCTTCAAACAAGAAGTCTAGGCTAAGCAAGGGAGAAGAAGGGATCAACAATAGATGAACTTCCTTTGAGTTGTCTAGCAAAATAGATCCCTTTGAAGGTCACTAACCTAGAAGGACCAAGAATCAAACAATTTTGGAGCTAGGGCTTGGTGTATGTCACGAACCGACTGTGGGATTGACTTCAAATTTGGAGGGTATGTGGAGGACACCCTAGCGCAGTTCCAAGCCAACTCGCTGAGCAAGATGATGGCTCTAATGGAAATCGTGGATGCCCTAGCCAGGCCGTCAAGTGTTAGGGAAGGAAAATTGTGAAGCAGGGAAATCTTAAGGTGGTCACTGTTACCTACCACCTGTGGGTAGTATCTATAGGAGATTTTTTTTCTCCTAGATGGTCCTCAATTGACAACCAACAACCTCTTTCAGCCGCTAGATAGCTCGATGTGCCACAATCTCCGACACCTGAGCCAACCATATGCTCCCTCACTCATCTATCGTGATCGTATGTTTGAAGGTGGGCTTTCCAACCTCGAAGATATGACTTTTCATTGTGTAGTTGATTACTTTTGTTTACTTATCATGGACACTTCTGAGCATGGATTAGTGTGGGGATTCAACGAAAATAATGGGCTTGGTTTGTACTCTTGTCTCCTCTGTCCAATTTGATGGTTAACCTTGTATCCTACTCCCGTGGGATCTCCTTTATTGACTACTAGCTTTAGGGATGACACTACAAGGGAAACCCGATTTTGGGTGCATTGTTTTGCTTCCCGACACCGTATACATCACTCCCCTTCGCTCATTATAACCCCATTCACCATATTTCCCATCCGGGTCCACATTTGTCCATTGGGTCCACAAGGAGTTAGCCTCCCCCTCCCCTTGTCCACACCTTGGGTAGGGCCTGGAATGATGTCCCAGAGGTTGATGTAGCTAAAAAGAAAAGAAAAAGCATAATTTGGTCACTCTCAACAAAAAATGTACCATAAAATACAAAGGATGGTTCGGACATGCAAATTTAGCATGTGGGCTAAAGCTGAACATGAGCTCTACCCCTATCATTATGGCCATCACCCTGGTTCCTAGGGCCCCTTGTGTTGGCCCCCTTCATTAGTAAGGAACCCATGACTGTCCCAACCCCTAGTGGTCGATGAAACACCCCACCTTAAGGGGGTATCCACTGCTACATCTCACACATTATGCTCTCATTCCCTAGAGCTCTGAGCAATTTTAGAAAAAAAATCAATAAAAGGTAAAAGGCATATGAAGAAGGGTGGAAAAACAAAGGTCGGGGTAACTCGTACCACAATTTTTCTCTCCTACATTCATACACCCAAGTGTAAGATTCCCTTATTATAACTACCCCTGTACTCTGGCATGTGGCTTGGAGCCTTCCCCTGATGTCCCACTCCATTCCATCATTATATCACATGCCACCTGCCATTTGAAAGATGTACCATTGACATGTCACTCCCTGTAGAGGTTGAAACCACATAATAGGATCCTAGGTTAACCTTCTTCTTGAACTTGGAGACACTTGTACATTCTGAAGCCCACTATGGAAGGGCATGCCACTATGAAGTGTCCACTTGGATCCATGATTTGTAAGCTCATTTACTCAATTGCACTAATGTTTGATTGTACTTGAAGGTGAAGGGACACATTGGATCTTATATAGGATTGCAGGTGGGTCTTCATCTTGTGTTTGGTTTCCCTATATGGGGTCCAAGCCCTCCAGAAGGTCATATTGCCATTTGTAGGGTGAGCGTCAAGAGCCATGGGCCTCCACCATAGTAGAGAGCAGATTGCCACTTCATGGGATCCTTCAGTTCTACTCATTGCTTGCTCGTTTTCCACCTATTTGACGATAATGATGCACCTGGACCACCTTGCCCAACTGGATACACTCCTGCACCACACACTTGGTAACTGATCTAGGGCCAAATGAGGATGTGTCTCACCATGGGAGACAATGGGAGGGCTTGCATCATTCTTTCAGTCCTTGCAGATGGGATATTGTTGAAATTTCTAAGTCTGACACGTTAGAAATCCCTACTGCATTATCGGGTTTAATTTCTCCTACTTGTTTATTCCATTAACAAGTTATTTATAAATATAAATACTGAAATAAACACAAATGCAACTTTAACTCATATACAGATCAACAACTAAAATAACTAAGACAAACACACAAGGTACACCATTATTTTTGGACAATCGTCCTCGGAAAAACCCAATGCGGGAAAATCGGTGCAACAGATATGAGGGTTTTATTATTATGCAGTTTCTGAATACAACTAGGGTGCTAGAAATGGCTCACCCAACAGAGAATGCCCTCGGCAATAGTACCTCTCCTCGGAGACAAATATTCCAGCTGATCAATCACCGAATGAACGATCCCACAACAACTATGACAACTCCTTAGCTGGACAAGAAAAAATGCTCCAAGCTTCTCTACTGATTTGCGTCACTTTGCAGGGACTGCGTCACCCTTCCCAGCTCACCAGCACTCAGTCTGCCCCACGAAAAAGCTCCCAGCACTGCCTCTTGGTGTTGCATCAACTCTGCTAGCCTCTGCACAACCACTGAAGCCTCTGCGTCAGTGTCACCCACACTGGCCTCTTCAGCGTCTGTGTAGCTCCTTGCTGCCTCCACATCACTCTCCAAGCTTTGCACTGTCTCTCTGGCACTATCTCTGCCTCTCTGCTATGTATTCTCAGCCTTGTGCCGAACTGCCCCTTGCTACAACAGATCACTAGCTCGATTCTCTCAGCAAAACCCCGCTCCAAAAAATCAAAGTGACTGATCAATTTGGTGTATCTCCAACTGACCCTCAAGCCTCCTCTTATACTTTTCTTGTTGAGTTTTCAACGACCAAGATTAAATCGCTAATCAACGGCTAAGATTAGATTTGGCTTGATCCATGTCGTTTAGAACATTCTCACCCAGTTTTTATTAACACCCATTAATATTTTAATTTTGCTAAGTTTAGACCTAGGAACCCTATTAAAAATATTAATTATTTTAATATCTCTCCAACTGGATGGAATTTCCCCAAACGATTTTTGAGTCTTGGAGGTCTTATGTGCCTTAGCCTCTCCACCAATTTTCATGGCTAGAGCACATTCGATGCTACCACAAATCAACACTCCCTCTTAGCGAGGAATGTGCTCTAGTAATGTTTCACCATGGAAATATCACACTGATCCTTCGCACCAGTACCTGTGCTGATGCTTGGCTTGCTGTCTCACATCATCTGCACTGCTGCTTCCTGTACTGGTGCCCATGACACTGCCACTACCACTGCTACATCTGTACTGCAACTCCCTCTCAATATGCTGCCCGTGCTGCCCCTAGCACTGCCACTGGTAACTGCTGCACTGCAACTCAGTTACCGAGAAGTAAGTAACTGACTTCTCCCAAATACTGACATCCCAGTCAGTCTGGAAGCCTCGTGATCCTGAAGCTGCCTCTACTGCTATGCTGTGCTCCCTCTGCTGCTACTGCGCTGCTGCATACACCTCTGTGCCTCTCACACTGCTGCAGCCTCCACTGCGCTGCCTCAGAATTCTGCACCCAAGCACTGCATTGCTGCTCCACTACACTTTGCTCCACCCGACATCTGTCATCATGCTACTGTCGTTAAGGGCTCCCGTAGCCGAAAGTGATCCAAGAGTTTGGTACCTCACTGATCCTGCCCCTAGTATGTAGTCCTCCCAACTACAACTCGATGTCTCCCCACCTCTTCTCTAGAGGTCCATGAGCACTCATGGTACAGTCGTCATCAGTCTCGACCTCTTTCTTCGACTTAGCTGGAACTGCCGTAGAATCAGAAGCCTATCCCTTGTTTTTCTTCCTGGGACATTGGGATGCATAATGTCCCAACTCCGCACAATGGAAGCTTCACCTTGGAGATGTCCTTATTCTTCCTCTTCCCTTGCTGTCCCGCAAATGCTAGAGCCACATCCTCCTCCTCCTCTTTCTTGATTTGACTTCCCTTGCCACTACTCCCCGCCTTGGTCAACTTCCTGATCTCTTCTTGGCGAAGAGCTGCCCACATCTCCTCCCAACTTGGAAGAGTAGCCCTGCCCAAAATACTTTGGACAAATGTATCCCATTGCTCGGAGACTGCATTCAGGGCAGTCCTAACCATAAATTTTGGATCCGGTGTAGACCCCACAGAAGTGAGCTGGTTGCGAATCTCCTGCAACCTGAGAAGGAATGGATCTATCTGTTCTCCCTTCTAAATCTGATATGACCGCAACTGATTCTCCAATAGTATCTTCTGCTGCACGGAAGTGCCCTGATACAAGGTCTTCAAAATATCCCACATCTTCTTTGCTGTGTTCTTTTCAACAATATGTGTTATGACATGATCTTTGACCACGTCAAGGATCATGCACTTCGCCCTCACCATTGCATCCTCATACTTCTCATTCTCAGCTGGGTTGACTGGGATAGCCATGGTTCTTAAGGCAAAGTCCTTGATGCGATGTCGATCCAACACTGCCAAGATCCTGGCCTTCCAGATGACAAAGTTGGAAGCCCCTTCCAACTTGTCCTGATCCCTCAATCCGTTCACTACCATTTTAACTCCTCTTCTGGACTCCCTCTGAGTTTCAACTTCCCCCTTGGAAATCTCCCTCTAAGTCCTGATTTCCCTCCTGGAAATCCTCTGGCCAGTTGTCGAACCGCTCCTCTTCAATCCTCCTTGCAACTACAACTCGGATCTAGATTTCTTGGCTAGAAATTCATCAAGGTAACGACTCCCTCTACCTTGGTTCCGTCCCCTTAAGTATTGTTTTGCATTGACAGAAACAACACCCCACCAGCTCCTCAATCATAATCTGCCCACAGCTCCCCAAGCCCCGATAACTGATGAAACTGAGCCTTTCAAGCTCTGTGCAATCCCGATAACAATAGAATTTGCTCCTCCTAGCCACAACGTTGATCCTTCCTGACAGAGAAAGATGACCGAGCAATGCGTAGGTCTGTTCTGCCCCTCTGCCTCTGTGTTGACCCTCCTCCTGGCTCGAAATGATGACGCAGGCTCTCTGCATCACATCTTCTCTGCTGCTTCTGCTCTGGAAGAGCTCTGTCTCTTGGGACAACTGCTACTGCTGTAAATTCTTCAGATTACTGTTGGTGCTTTCAGTTCTCCTGTGATTTGCAATGCTCCGATACCATGTTAAAATTTCTAAGTCTGACACGTTAGAAATCCCTACTGCATTATCTGGTTTAATTTTTCTTACTTGTTTATTCCATTAACAAGTTATTTATAAATATAAATATTGAAATAAACACAAATGCAACCTTAACTCATATATAGATCAACAATTGAAATAACCGAGACAAACACACAAGGGACACCATTATTTTTGGACAATCGTCCCCGGAAAAACCCAATGCGGGAAAACCGGTGTAGCAGATATGAGGGTTTTATTATTATGTAGTTTCTGAATACAATTAGGGTGCCAGAAATGGCTCACCCAACAAAGAATTCCCTCGGCAGTTGTACCTCTCCTCGGAGACAGATATTCTGGCTGATCAATCATTAGATGAACGATCCCACAACAATTATGGCAGCTCCTTAGCTGGACAACGAAAGCTGCTCCAAGCTTCTCTACTGCTCTGCGTCACTCTGCAGGGATTGCGTCACCCTTCCTAGCTCACCAACACTCAGTTTGCCCCACGAAAAATCTCTCGGCATTGCCTCTTGGCCCTACGTCAGCGTTGCTAGCCTTTGCACAGCTCTGAAGCCTCTACGTCAGCCCCTTGGCTCTCTGTGTCAACGTCACCCACGCTGGCCTCTTCAACCTCTGTGTAGCTCCCAACTGCCTTTGCGTTAGCCTCTCTAGGCTCTGCGCTGTCTCTCTGGCACTATCTCTGCCTCTCTGCTATGTATTTTTGGCCTCATGCCAAACTGCCCCTCGCTGCAATAGATCACTAGCTCGATTTTCTCAGCAAAACCCCCCTCCAAAAAATCGAACTGACTGATCAATTTGGTGTATCTGCAATTGACCCTCAAGCCTCCTCTTATACTTTTCCTGTTGAGTCTTCAACGACCGAGATTAAGTCCCTAATCAATGGTTAAGATTAGATTTGGCTTGATCCATGTCATTTAGAACATTCTCACCCAATTTTATATTTTATTTTATTTTATTTATTTATTTATTTTTATTTTATTTTATTTTATATTTTATCTATTTATATTATTTATTATCTATTATTTTTTAATTATTTTTATTTTAATTTAATTTTAAGTTTTTAATTTTTAATTTTTATTTATTTTAATTTTATAATTTTTTATTTTATTTTATATTTATTTATTTCATTTTTTTTTTTATTATTTTTTATTTTTTTATTTTTTATTATATTATTATTATTATATTTATATTTATTTATTATTTATTATTTATTATTTTTATTTTTTCTGAATTAGGCTATTCTATTATGTACAAAAGTTGGAGATACAATTACTGTGCAGGCTTTGCAGCGGGAGCCTGCTGCCATATATCCTGACAGACGGGCTCAACCCTTTGGCCAAGCAAACAAAAACTCCGAAATTCCCACGCAGGGGAGCGCCATTCCCGAGAGAACCCCAAAACTCTAAGACACTTCGACCCCAGGACAAAGACACGTCGTCTTCAAAACATTGACACGTCGACCCCAAAACAATGTCACTGAGACTCGTCAACGGCTGAAGCAGAGCAAAACATAGACATGCAATGATAAGTGGACGAGATAACCTGACTCGAGAAGCCAAGAGCCAACACCCGGACAACAGTTCCCGAACTGGAGCCGCGTGCTAATCTTCTGACTCCTCGTCCGACTCCTCCTCCAGCTCCTCCACTATCGGACAGGGCCGGTAGTAGTCCTCCTCCAGCACTTTCATTGCAGCTTCCTCAGCCTCTGCATGAAGAGATTCGCTGCCATCCTTGTGAGGAGTCAGAGCCTCGGCTGTCTTTCCCTTGTCTTCCTGAGTCGCAGTGGCCTGATGGCTTTCTTCGTGCGAGGGAGCTGGAGCAGGCGGAGAACTGGTGCCTCCTTCCTCCTTCGGTTCCTCAATGAACAGAACTGAGATATGAGCGTTGATACGCGGCCTGGTCAAACGACTGTCAAAAGAGAAGATGGCCGAGCCAAAGAAGGGAGCGCCAGAAGAGCCAGCGGAGCTGGCTTCCAAGAGTTGGGCAGGCTGGGAAGGATGAGCGAAGGCTGAGCTAGGGCAGTGACAGAAGCAATGGCAGTGCGGGCAGTGACAGGGCGGGCGAAATTCCTCTACAGCGAGGCGTCGAGAGGTTCCCCCTCTGTTGGAGCCCCTGCGACTCAGCTGCCCAAGGCGTTCTCAAGCCATGCTGGCGGGGAGAGTCAGGGAGTGATTCAGCTGGACGAATAGGTGCAGGTTATGACAAAACAGGGCAGAGCCTTCCTGAACCAGGAGCTGGATCTGAATTACCCAGAGGTCTGATTGCAGGCGAGCAGGAACGCATAATTCAGAGGGCATGAGGCCAGGAGGGCGGATAGGGCCGCGGTTTATAGAGCTTCCAGCTCTACCTCGGTGGTTGTCCGCCATTAAAGCCGCAGTCAAATCCATCGCAGAGCTGAGAGGGGGAGCGCAACCAAGAGAGGCCGAAGCATGAATGCCTCCGGCCTGCCAGCATGTGGCTATTAAAGCCACCGTCCTAGAAGTGCCATTACCGTCGTTGCCCATTTGTGCCTTGCGCGTGATGGGCACGTGGTCACCTCGGGACCTCTGTCACATCAGCCGGAAAAACTTAGCGATCACTCGCATCCGGGACTCACCCAATTTTATATTAATACCCATTATTATTTTAATTTTCCTAAGTTTAGACTTAAGAGCCCCATTAAAAATATTAATTATTTTAATATCTCTTCAACCGGGTGGAATTTCCCCAAACGATTTTTGGGTCTTGGAGATCTTTTGTGCCTTAGCCTCTCCACCAATTTTCATGGCTAGAGCACTTCCGATGCTACCACAAATCAACAGATACAAGCTTGTTCGATCCATTTAGAGACCCATGAGGATGTTTTGTGCCTCCATAGCCACTTGGGGGCACAATAGGTCATTTGCTTGGATATTGTTGCACACATTTTGTCAAAGTTCCAAGGAAGCGGAAGTACCAAATTTTTTCGACAGAATCAAATCATCTATCAGTAATTCATATGTCATTGTAAGCCCATTCTGCAAATCATGTAATGTAAATGATGCTAGTAAGACCGTGAATCATGAATGCTTTTAACAACCTAGGTAAGCCTATTATTTCGGTGAGAGTTTCATCTTAGGAGGTTTTTCGTCTCACTGATTCATGTGTGTTTCTAAACATGGTTGGTAAATTTTTTCCCTCCAGCCTCACTCCAAAGCTAGGGTGGAAGTCTTCGTCAATGTCTTAGGTGAGTCTTAGTGTTCTAGTCGAGTCTTGTGTAAAATTGATTTGGGAATAAAATCAATGGCGAAGATTCAAAGGTTATCAAGTATTTTTCGATGGCTAAGATTATTTTGACAAGGTAAGATCTAGTCTCTATAAAATTTTGCAGGGCTACCAATTGAAGATATTGCAGCTAAATTCAGATCTGGAAGGAAAATATTTTTCTGAAGCAAGGGTTTTGTTATTCAGGCCTCCCAAGCCTAGATCTAGCCCCTCTAGGGCCAACGTCCCTCTCCCCAGCCTCTGCGTCAGCCCAGTGACCTCCTGCGTCAATGTTTTCGACCTCTTAGAGGCATGCCATAGTCTTTAAGTGCCTCGACCTCCGTTCAAGTGCCTGCGTTGGGTTTTTGAGGCCTTAAGTGGCCTAGCCGTGGGATTTTTGAGCCTCAACCCCCCTCTGAGACCCTAGACGGCTGCCTTAGGGCTAGTTGTGGGCTTTTTAGCCCCTAAATCCTAGCTGTTTGCCCCTTTTTGGCCAACTTCCATCCTTTTGAGGCTCTCCTCTAGCATTAGCCTTTTTCGGTCTCCTCTTGCCTCTTTGATCCATGTTCCGTCCTCCTAGCCTCCTCTTCCCTCAACGCTAGCCTTGTTTGGCCTAACATTGGCACTTTTTGCCCTAGTTCCAGATCTGAAAATTTTTCAAGACTGATTCCTTGGTGGTTTTGCAGGAAAGTTTGCTCAAAAGCTTGTGTTTTTAGGAGCAAGATCATTGGATAAATTTTGGGCTACCTGGGCAAGTCGATCGTCAAGGCCTTGGGCCTAGGATTTGATCTCTAAACCCTCATTTTGTCTCTGTTTTATTGCAACAGTAATAACAATGATATAATAGCCCTAAAATCACATTTGAATTGGTCAAAATCACTTAAATTGCAAATTTTAAATTTCTTAATTTTTGGCCACTTGGGCATCTTAGATCTAACCTAGATCTAAAAGTCTACTTGGCTGAATTTACTGCATAAATTATTGAATCAAGTCTGTAATTTTCTGAATCACACATCTAAAGAGGGCTCAAAATTTTATTTTATTTATTTTTATTTTTATTTATTTTTCTCTGTTGGTAAAATTTTCCTATTTTTGAGCATATTGGGCTTTGGTTTTAGCATCATTAGCTCGCTGATCTGTTGGTTTGTTTACTACTGTAATAAGTTGTTTCAGATTTGATATATTACAACATACATCATCATAAAGCAGGCTAAATACATAAATTTACATTTGCTGGCCATTGGAAAATTTTATGCTTTATATGTTGGGTAGATGCTATGATCTAAAGTGATTTCATTGCTGCTATCATAAGTCTAATAAAATGCTGAATTTTTTTGAGTATTACTGCTGATTTGATTTTTGAGATCTAACGCTTGCTTGTTTCATTCTAAGTTTACAAAAAATTTCTGAATTTTGAACTAAAAACATTCCTACACTTAAGCTCTAAATCTTTGATCTTGTGATTGGTATAAGTTGCTTTAACACTTGAGATCTAATTGACATCATTGTGTTTGACATCTAATTGAGGCATTGTTAAGAAATTAGTGGATAATTGCTCTAAGTTAAAGATCATAATCTTAAGAGGCTTTGATATATTGGTTGTCCATCTTGAGCACTTGGCATTTTAAGTTTCATTGGTTTTCATTTTAAGTGACCAGCTCAACATTGGTCATTGGCATATTTTAAGTAGTCTCAAGTAATCATTGTGGAATTAGTCATTTCTTCTAAAGCATCTATCTTGTCTTAAGATTGTTATCTGATTCACTCATTCACACTAAGTACTTAAATAACATAAACAATCTTAACTCAAGATAATTTCACTCATCATTGTTGCACAAACATCCTAGGATTTAGTTTGCATTAATAATTTACCTCCAAGCATAAGCTTGGTTGATAGACTCCTAGGGCAAGCTTTTTTCAATTAGCTTGAGGGATTCAACTCTTTTTAGTGGTTAACACAGTGACCTTGCAGTCGTTAGAGCCACAGTGTCCACAGCGCCAGAGGCACTGGGTTGGTGGAACTCAGGGGGAGGTATCGTTAATCAGACCACTGCCTGCTTCCCGTTGGCTTCCATTTCACAATATACTTTGAAGACTGTTTCTCAAAACAGTTAAGTGAGAGGTTCAACTTAGACTAGGCATTTAAGCTAAAAATAACCAACATTCTTGCATCACACCTAGCTCTTAGGAATTACATACCATATAGGATAGTCTATCATATTAAGTAGCAGGTGTCCATCAGGTTACTTGGTTTCAATTTATAATAAGCAAGAATTGTGACTTCATAAGGCACTGGTCTCATACTTAAAATTTAATCTAATAATTAATCTTGCTAAATTGTACCGAGTAGCTAGGCCACTCATTCCTGTCTTCCAAGCAAGTTGGTTCCCAACTTGTTTTCCTTCACCTCATTCCATAGGGACTACCCCCCATAGCTTGCTGTGAGGAGACAACTAGAACGGAGTGGGCGGGGATCAGAGTGACAACCCCTGCCCTGAGCAGTTGTTGCGATGCCTGTACAATCTGGGCGACTACAAATATCAAGGGGTCACCCCCTTTATCACTATGTTTGGAGCTCATTCATCCATCTTGGCACACATTGAACTCCACTAGGCCTCCCCAACAACCCTTCGACCTATTGTATCTATCATTTTGCCCTTTTGAGAGGCGGCTTATTTTTGTATTATGGAGCTATCTTGGTGGGCTTGTCACCAAGTTATGTTATTTTTGCACATTATTTTATTAGATTATTAGGCCTAATTATGAAAATCGAACCCCTTGGGGAGGATATATGTTGATGGTGATGATCATTTCATTTGATCATCATTGAGATTTGTATCATTATCTCTTCTTGAGAATTTTGCTAGACCTATTGATGGATGAATTGGAATCTTGATGCATTTTGATGTTTGGAAAACCTTGTCTTTAATCTTGGAGCTTTGATTTTTGTCTCTATTGATGATTGGAAGATTTCGCTATACTTGTGTCTTTTTCATGATCTATTTTTCATGTTTTTCACTTGTATAATGTATGAAGAATTTTCGCTTATGAAGTTGGTGTCGCTGCCTTAATGAAATGCAAATTTGTTGGTCTTGTCTTTGTGAGGGTTTTTCATGCAAATTATAGTGAATGAATGTCCTAGGGGTATATGACTATTCATAATTGCCTTGATAATCAATTGCAGCATCAAAGAAGTATAAATTTTCCTTGTAACCTAGTTGTTTCCTCTAGGGCCATGCGAAGTTGCCGGGTGTTGAGAAATCCAGGGAGGTGGCAAGTTAATTGATTTCTCTTATTATGATATTATCTTATGATGGTTTAGTATTAATATTCTTTCATTCAATTTATCTTTTCATTATCATCAAGACTAATGCCAATTAATAAATAGAAGAGGACACAAGATGTAGGCACACAACTAGGGAAAAACCCCACTCTAGGGGAAAACACGGTCAATACTTCTTCCTTTAGTAGATTCAAAACAAGATGAGATAACCAAGACCCTCACAACCTAAACTAGAGACTCCCTCTATCAAGTCATCCTTGTTTGATCTTCTTCAGTTTGTCATCCATGTCACTGTGTGAGCACCGAGTCCTTGTCACTGTGATAGTACCAAATTCTTATCACTGTGATAGCAAGCATCTAATTGTGATAGCGTCGAGACGTTGTCATTATGGTAGCACTAAAATCATCTCACTGTGATAGCACCTATATCTTGTCACTGCACTGAGACCTTGTCACTGTGGTAGCACCAAAACCTTGTCACTGCACCTAGACATTGTCACTGTGGTAGCATCGCAACCTTGTCACTGCACCTAGACCTTGTCACTGTGGTAGCACCAAAATAATCTCTTGTTAAAATTGACAACTAGGGCCAAACTCCACATGGGTCATCTTATTTATGACAACTGATATTTTTTTTGGATTCCTCTCTCCGAGAGGTGTAGTATTGATCTAAAGATCATCCAATTCTGACATGTACAAATGAAGATATGAATTTGTTTATGTTATGGACAAATTGTCAAAGACGGCCAGTAAGCAAAACAGGCATTTGAAACCCCAACTCATCCTCAACATTGCATATAAAAGGAGGAGACCTCAAGTCATTTTCACCATCATCTCATCTCACATCTCTCTCTCTCTCCTTTTGTGATTGGGTATGCATATCTGGGCAACTTTCTCTCACACGTGCGAAGGAAGAAGGACGAATTTTTGTTGACTGTGTTGACCAATGTTGACAGAGCTGCAGGGAGGCTATTTGACTACATTAACCTCAAGCGTTGACCTGTTTTGACTTCGGTTTGGGTGAGGTATCTCTATCCTTGTAGGCCGCAGATTTGGGCACTAAAATCGAGGCAATCTGACGTCTCCTTTGACCAGTGTTGACTGTCCTAGGGCTGGCCCCATAGTTGACTTTCGTTGACCAGTTTTGATTGGACTTTTTCATACTGTTTTGGGCTGGTTAGACTTCTTGTTGGAGGCTGAAGTTGATTAGGTTTGACCGAGCTCAATGTAGGAAGAATTCTGCCATGTTTGACCAACGTTGACTTTTCTGGTTAGGGCTTTCTGTTGCTGTCATAAATGATTAGATTTGTAAATTGTACTCTCTCTCTTTGCTGAACTATTGAAGAATATAAGAAGAATTGATCAAGGGTTTCCCCACATTGGGGGTTGTCCTTGGCTGTGCCACATCTTGTGTCCTCTTGTCTTGGCTTGTCTTCTACTGTTTATGTTTATGATCTATCTGCATTTTACTTTCATGTCGATGTGATTGCTAAATTGGGCTAATAAAGAAATTGAATTAAAATTGCTCTTAAGCATAGAACATACCCTTGTTACTTAAAATTAACATGGTATCAGAGCTGAGGTGAAGACAAAGCCCAAGCAAGAGTGAAAGAGCAATCACCAAAGATGGTTGGACAAGGACAAAAGGCTCAATGGGTTCCTCATTCGACTTCCCGGCTGAAGACAAGCTCCATGAAAAATTTGACTATCATAGATGGAAGATGTCTCTTGATTTGACCTTGGAAGAACAAGTAGTGTTGGATTATGTCAAGGGTAAAATCCGGTAAAATCCCCGAGCCTCCTTCAAATGCACAGGATGCTGCGAAGACCAAGTACAATAGCGCTGAAGTCAAAGCAAAGAAGATTATCATAGATTCCATTGACAAGTGTTTGGTGGCCTACGTCTCCGATTTGAACACCTCTAAGGAGATCTACGACAGGTTGGTTAGCATGTTCAAGGCTAGTGATGCTAATCAAATTTTATTTTTCAAAAATAAGTTGAAGGATATTAAGAAGGGCAAGGATGAGGATATTCAATCCCACTGCTTAAGGATCATTGAGATCAAGAATGATCTACTTTCGATTGGAGAGGTCATTCCTGATAGGGAACTTACTATCACTACCCTTGGAGGACTCCCACCCTAGTGGTATATATTTAGAACCATTATTCTCAATAATGATCGAATTCCAGGGTTTGAAGAACTGATGTCGAGATGCATTCAAGAAGAAACAAGAATGGTGGAGCAAGAATTGCTTTCTAATAGAAGCAACCCCACTGCATTCTCCGCTCATGCTAAAAGGAGAAATAATGCAAGGTCTAAAGGTCATTTCAATGGAAAGCCTGGATCTAAGGGAGGAAGGAAGGGCGTGTGCTTTGTTTGCAATAAGTTTGGCCACTATGCAAAGGAGTGTTCAAATAGAAGGGACACATTGCATGATGATGATCACACTCATTCCAGGGGCAAATTCAACCACAACGATCAAAGGAATGGCAGGTACAATGTCAAAGGCAAAAAAAATGCGAGACATCAAGGAAATGGTCGACCCTCCAAGAAAGCAAGGAACTCTAGGTATGAAGAATCAAATTTTGTTAACAATAAGCAAAATGAGTACTATCTGATATTGGCCCTCTCCACTAACTCTCCACTGGACACTTTGGGGAATTGGCTAATTGATAGTGGTGCCTCAAGGCACTTCACCGGATACAAGGAAGCTCTCTCTAATCTAATAGAGAAGGAGACAAACTTGGAGATTATCCTTGGAGACGATGCCACCCATCCCTTGAAGGGAGTAGGGATTGAATCAAGGTAACATTATTCATTTACAAGAAGTTCTATATGTACTTGATCTCAAGAAGAACCTGGTGTCCATTTCGGCAATGGAAGACAAAGGATACAAAGGTGGCATTCATCGATGGAAAGGTACGTGTCTGGAAAAGAAATTTTAAAGATGCTTTTACCCTTGGGTTCAGGGTTGACACTTCATATCAAGTTGGAGGAAGTCCATTGGGAGCCATGTCTTGCGACACATCTCTACAATCTGAACTATGGCACCAGAGGTTTGCCCATCTTCATTATAAGGCCCTACCTGATGTGAGACAGATGGTGACAGGTATACCCGAGTTCAAAGTAGAGCATGAAGGTGTGTTTGGGATGTGTCGAAGGAAAACCTATAAGGGGACCATTCCTCTCAAGTAATAGCAAGACCACAGATATATTACAATTGATCCACTCCGACATATCTGGTATGATGCCTGTAAACTCTTTGGGAGGATACTTATATTATCTCACCTTTACGGATGATTATTTTCGCAAGACCTGGATCTACTTCTTAAAGAAGAAGGATGAAGTGTTCACCTGGTTCTGACACTTCAAAGCCTTGATCGAAAAACAATCCGAGAAGAATCCAATGAATTCCAAGATTATTACAGAGAAGCTAGCATTAAGAGGGGGAGTATGACGCCATACATTCCTAAGCAGAATGGTGTGGCTGAAAGGAAGAATTGCTCTATTGTAGAAGTAGTTCGTGCCATGCTTCATGATCAAGGCCTTTCGAAGTTCCTATGGGTTGAAGCTGTAAATATTGCCGTGTATGTTCAAAACCGATGCCCTCATCAAGCATTGGACACCAAGACTCACGAAGAAATGTTCACTGGTAAGAAATCCGATGTCTCTGATTTTAGAATTTTTTGGAAGTCTCGTATATTTTGATGTGCCGAAAGAAAAAAGAAGCAAATTGGGTGCATCTGGGAAGAAAGGAATCTTTGTGGGCTATAGTGAAAATTCTAAGAGAGATAGAATTTATGTGGCTGGTCAAAAGGAAATTGAGATAAGTCATGATGTCACCTTCGATGAAGATATGGCCCTCAGGAAGATCAACAAATTTCCTATCCTAAGGAAGGACAAAGAAGCTGACACCGGAAATCAGGGTGCAAAAGAAGACGAAACGATGGTTGATGTTGATGAACCTATGGATGCTATTGATCCTCCTCTTCATGAGCCCTCCTCCAAAAGGAGACCCTCATGGCTTAGGGAGGCTCTCGAAGATGCTGACAGACACATTGCACCAAGGGGGACTTTCCATGACAGCAAGAAGCCAAACAGGTATCAAGGATACTTGACCGTCATGAGCACTATCATTCAAAATGAGCCTTCATCATTCGAAGAAGTTGCGAAGCAACAAGTATGGAAGGATGCTTTGAATGAAGAATACGAGTCAATTATGAAAAATGATGTCTGGGATGTAGTTCCTAGACCTCGGGACAAATTGGTTGTCACCTCTAAGTGGCTCCTACAAAATCAAGCATGGAGCTGATGGAAGTGCATAAAAGTTCAAGGTTCGCTTTGTTGCTCAAGGCTTCTCTCAAAAGGAAGGTGTAGATTACAATGAGATATTTGCCCCTGTTGCCGGATACACACCATCTGCTCGATCATAGCCCTTGCTAGCTCACAAGGATGGAACCTACGTCAGATGGATGTCAAGACCGCTTTCTTGCATGGTTCGATCAAAGTGAAAGTCTATGTGGAACAACCCGAGGGGTTTGAGGTTCATGACCAGGAATCTCATATATGTAGGTTGAAGAAAGCTCTCTATGGCTTGAAGCAAACACCCCGGGCTTGGTATGAGAAGATTGATAGCTATCTGAGATTCACTAGAAGTGAAGCCGATCCGAACCTTTACTTTAAGGTTGAAAATGATAAACCTCTCATACTGGTACTTTATGTGGATGACCTCTTTTTGACAGGTACATACCTTCTCATTCACAAATGTAAGAGGGAGTTGGCTTCTGAATTTGAGATGAAATACCTAGGACTGATGCACTATTGCCTAGGGTTGGAGGTTTGGCAAAAGGCAGGTGAAATTTTCCCCTCTCAAGGAAAATATGTTGTGAAGATATTGGAAAGATTTAGGATGGTGGAATGGAAGCCTGTGACTACTCCGATCAAACTTAACTTTAAGAAGTTATGTGGTAGTGCTGCTGGACTTGAATTGGGAAATGCTTCCGAGTATCGTCAACTCATAGGAGCACTGATGTTCTTGGTGAACTCCCCTCCGGACATATGTTTTGCAGTTAACACATTGAGCCTCATCATATACATTGGATTGGTGCTAGGAATCTTCTGAGATATCTTCTCGGCACAATCACTCATGGACTGAGATACACTGCTGAAGATGTAAGGCTGCATGGTTATTCTGATGCAGATTGGGCTAACATTGTGGTGGATCGCAAGAGCACATTTGGATGCTGTTTTTCTTTGGGTTCTGCTTTGATATCCTGGATGAGTAGGGAGCAGAAATCGGTTACCTTGAGCACTGCTGAGGCTGAATACATAGCTGCTAGCATGACCTCCTGTAAAGTTGTCTGGTTGAGGAAGCTCTTCAGTGATTTGTTTGGACATGTGTTGGATACCACCGTGATTCTTTGTGACAACCAGAGTGGGATCCGATTATCAGAGAATCCCGTGTTTCATGATCGCTTCAAGCGTATAGATATCAGGTACCACTTATCCAGGATATGGTACAACGAGGAGCAATAAGGCTCCATCACATTGGGACTGATGAGCAGATCGCCAATATTTTGACAAAGCCCCCTGGGGAAGGTCAAGTTCTTGGCCTTCAGAGAACGACTTGGAGTCGTGGAGAGACCCTCTTATGAGGGTCCTATATGATATGGACATTGAGCTCTGGGAGCTCTAGGGGGCTTGGGGTACTTCTTGGAGCGATGAGCAACCATAGGGTGAGTGGTTCAGCCTTCCCCTGTGATAACCCTGGTGACATGTAGGCAGGATGAGTGGTTCATCCTTCTCATGCTGAGACATCCTACCCATGCAGTCTGGGACTCATGGGAAATATGTCTCATGTGGCCAATGAGTAGGGAAATGAGGAGAGGGAGTGTTAAAATTGGCAACTAGGGCCAAACTCCACATGGGTCATCTTATTTATGACAACTGATATTTCTCTTAGATTCCTCTCTCTGAGAGGTGTAGGATTGATCTAAAGATCATCCGATTCCGACATGTACAAATGAAGATATGAAATTATTTATATTATGGACAAATTGTCAAGGTCGGCTAGCAAGCAAAACAAGCATTCAAACCCCCAACTCATCCTCAACATTGCACATAAAAGGAGACCTCATGTCATTTTCACCATCATCTCATCTCACATCTCTATCTCTCTCCTCTTGTGATTGGGTATGCATATCTGGGCAACTTTCTCTCACATGTGCGAAGGAAGGACGAATTTCTGTTCACTGCGTTGACCGAGCTGTAGGGAGGTTTTTTGACAGCGTTGACCTGTTTTGATTTTGGTTTGGGCAAGGTATCTCTATCCTAGCAGGCCACAGATCTGGGCACTAAAATCGAGGCAATATGACCTTTCCTTTGACCAGCATTCACTGTCCTAGGGCTGGTCGCAGATTTGATTTTCATTGACCAGTTTTGAATGGATTTTTTCAGACTGTTTTGGGCTTATTAGACTTGCTGTTGGAGGCCAAAGTTGACAGGGTTTGTTGTAGCTAAATCTAGCACCCTGTGGCAAAAGTGCAATAGGAGACAAAGAAAGCTCCCTAGAGACAGCCTCTGGGTTGATTGTAGACCAGTGCCTAGGACATCTTAAATAGAGGAGTGCATGAAAGATTATATGTGAGGGGTTATCAACACTCCAATTGTCACGTAAAAAAGTAATAGGAGGGGCTTGGTTCAATAAGCCTTCATTAAGGTGGACTCAAGCCAATACAGGGATTCAAATGAGGGGGTATATCGAAACAATCTTAAAAGAGAAACGTCTTCTCCTTGTGGCTGACACACAACAATGAGACAACTTATAACTGAAGTTGGAGTAGTGGTGGAGAGGAGGAAAAGAAGGAGGGAAACATATGCAGGGGGCTGTAAATGAACATAATTCTTAGCAATAATATTCCAGCAGAAATATGGAAGAGAAAGGAAGGTGAAATGGCAGAAATAGCTGATCACTGATTAAGGTTTTAGGCTACATATTAATATGGATATCATTCTCTGCTTAACAGCCTAAGTAAATCTATACAATAAGCTAATCACAAACATAAGTAAATCTGCAATTCATAGGTACTGCATGCTAATGAATAACATAGGTAAATCTGTTATATGCACAGGTACTGTTTACTATTGAGCAACTAAGATAAATCCATGAACCAGCGTGAAACCAACAATTGCATTAACTCTATTTCAGGGAAAGAAATACACAAGTGAAATGAAATTATCAAGAAAACACGCTGCACATCCATTATGCTTGGAATCAACAGGGAGTTTCAATAATCCAAAGGGTCCAAAGAACTAGTCCATACATTAATCCCAACATCAATTCAGTCCTTTCCATGAATACAACAAGTAGAACAAATGGTATCTTAGAACTCAGACCCAACGGGTGAGAAATTCTGGAACCAACCAGCTTGCCCAACCAACCACCCCCCTTCCTCTTTACAATGTTGCTTCCCCCTATTTATAAGAGGAAGGGGAGTGTTTATCAAACATGATTCAATACAAAATATCCTTGGGCTGAGTCTCAGCTATCAGATCAGCTGGCTGTCTCGGACAAGGTGAAGTTATGTTGCCCGAACTGTGATTACAATAGGGATTTTCTTGCATTTCTTGGAATCTTACAGAAATTAATGAACAGAAAAGGAAGTTGGAAAGATGAAGGAGGAGGTGTCCCTCTGCTGTTCTTGTGGAGGCCTCTGGTTGAGCCACATCCCTGTCGTGATACATTTCTCTGCTGTTGAAGCGGTTCGCTGTCTATTCTCCTTTAAATGCTTTCGATGCCTACTCTGGAGGAGTATTGCAGACGAATCCTTCCTTGAATGCGCCCATACCTGTTTTGAATGCTTTGTGCCCCATGATTTACTGCTAACGCTGCTTTAGGGGCCGAGTCTGTCGTTTCAGCCTTAAACCTACTGTTCAGCGCAATCGACGCCTTGATCTGCCAAGGGATATGTATTACAGTGTAGTAGAGTAGTTTTTTGGGTGCAGATTTTATTGGGGAAACACATGAAACAATCGAGTTCCGATTGCTTTCTGATTTGTACCTTAGCCCCTCACGCTTTCAACCTGTTTGTACTTCTTCCTTCATGTGAGCGGTGGCTTGACCGAGCACTTAGCCCTTAGGCGCTAAGGCTTATGGAAACCTGTTTGGGGAACTTTTTCCTTTATAACTCCAGGAGCCTTCATTAACTCTATATACCGCATCGGCTGATATCCCGGATGTGAAACCCTTATATAATACACCTCAATAAATTTTGCATCTGGGGGGCCTTTTCCTTATCGCAATTGCAGTCGAGGAGGATATTGTGGGGAAATGAATTTTCACTTTGTGCAATCGCCGATCCCCGAGGTGATGTCATCATTGCCAAGTGTCACCCTATGAGTGGTGACACGTGTCACCCGGAAATGGCCCCATTTGACCCTCGAAACACTGAAACTGAATGTCATGTGTCCACACGTACTGCCGCGTCAACATTCATATCACCACGTGGAGGAGAGAGAGGGGGTTCGCTCGGCCTTGGTTTTTCCACGAAATTCCTTTGTATTTGGTTTTCAGCCTTCCCCGAAACTTTTACATTGTATCAGAGAATCGACCCCCCACACAATCTTGGAATGGAAACCCTACCGATCGTCGATAATGCAGGATTGTGGGATGCAGGACTGTGGGATTGCTGGACTGCGGGGTCGCCGATATGTGGGATGTGGGATGTGGGATGCGGGACATGTGGGATGCGACATGGCCGATATGCGAGACTGCGGGATTGCAGGAAGGCCGATATGCAGGATGCGGGGCCTTAACTAGGCCGATATGTAGCATCCACTATGCTCGGGGCCCCGACTGCTAATATGCGATATTTGCTCTGTCCGAACCCACCGATAACCTATCTGCAATATCGACGATTGACCGATCACTGATCCGGCTGCTACTCTAGAGAAACCGCCGATTTGCGGTTGTGATTAGCCCATGGTCCTCCGATTTGTGATTTGCGTTCGTCCTTTGTGGTTTTCTCTTTGTTTTCCGATCTTTCCAAGGGTTACTCAAAGTTGCTCTATCTTTTGATATATTGTTGGAAAACTCTTTCTGAGCACTATGCAATGGAGAGGGACCGATTAAGCTCTGATAGCTTTTGTGGCCCAAAAATTGGCATCAAACTTCACTGCTATTTGGCATTTGAAGTAACTGATGACTGATAAAGAAGTGAGTGACAACATTAGCTCCTACTGGGGGTTGAGAACCCGCAGACCAATATCCTTCACCATTGGGCATGGAGTCAGTGATATATGAATCTTTGTAACCAATAAAATCTCCATGGGATGACTTTCCTCATAAAAAAATGCAGAAATAAAAATTCTAACAACTAAAAAGTAAATGCTTAGCTAGTGAGCTTATTTATGTACAATCCTACTTATGCACAGAGCTTAATTTAGCTAAGTATGTTCAACCTTCCAATGGAGCCAGGCTAGCATTAGAGTACTGGACCATATGCCTTCACACCGCTGAAAAAGAAAAATCAAAATAAGCATGCACCATGAAAAATCAGCAAATGAAGAACCTGATACATGCTGCTGAAATAACCTCTGTTGCTAGCTTAAGAATAGATTCATGTACTCAGCCACAGGTTCATGGAATAGGCAAGGAAAGTTTGCAACTGCCTTAATTTCATAAGCAATGCGTTGACCAATATCCTCTTGGCAGAAATCTTTCTGCAACAATTTAGCTTTGGGCTCTTCTTGAAAAACTTGTTGTTGGGAGCTTTCTCCCCACTTACTGGTAAACAACTCCTACACCTTCATGACCATTTCCTCCTCCTCTGAATCATATGAATCATAGATTGGAGGAGATCCTTGATCTTGCTCTCCATGTGAAAAATATGCATCATGGCGGGAGTCTCTTTGCTGACCTCTTGATGGGCCTCTTCTTGTTCAGCTTCCCATAACTGGGAGTATGGTAGCTCTGCCTCACTTGACTCTCCCTCAGAGTTATATTCATCATAAGAAGGAGAAACACCAACTTCAACTGAATAAGCCCTCTGAGATTTTATTGGTAGCTCAATGGTGTTTCCTTCTTCTCTTTCTTGCTCATGGGGAGATGCTTCTTGATGTGAGTAGATATCTTCTTGGAATGAGCTCTCGCATACATCTTCAGCAGGGTTATTTACCTCGGGAATATCTTCATCATTACAAAGTGTGCAAAAATCTTTAAATAGAGCATTCGATGGATAAAATCTTTTGAAATATTGATAGAATGCTGTATGAAAACATTTCAAAGAAGATATGCTGCCACGAGGTATTGTTTTAAACCAAAATCTAGCATCCTCATCTAAAGACCACTTGAACAACTTCATTTTTACATCTTTAAGAAAAATACCTTGTTGCTCCATGCATTCGTGAAAGTCTTTGAGGTGCTGGTCAGGTCTTCTCTCTATGTTCCCACTGAATCTAGGAAAATAGGAATTCCACTCATGACATGCAAGGAGATGATTGGGATAACCAACAATAGAAGAGAAATCCAGTGGGGCAAATTGGTTGGCCAGGAATGCAGGAAGGGCCATCCTAAAAGCCTCCCTATGTGATTGATTTCAGCTTCAAAAGTAGGGAGAGTTTTGGGTTGCTGTAGCATCTGAGTGAGTATGGGGCTGCTTGAAAGCACGTATGATCAAATAGAGATAGGGACAGTGGAGTTGCCAGGATGTTTACCATAATTTTGATAGTGGATTTGCCAAGGTGAGAGATCTTCAATCCACACTTCTCTTGCTCACCTAATAGGGGAGATGTAAAACTTTGTCGTACCCAAGGAAAAATATTCTAATCCGTTCCCCGACAATGACACCAAAAAGATGTTGTAGCTAAATCTAGCACCTTGTGGCACAAGTGTAGCAGGAGACAAAGAAAGCTCCCTATAGATAGTCTCTAGGTTGATTGTAGACCAGTGCCTAGGACATCTTAAATAGGGGAGTGCATGAAAGATTATATGTGAGGGGTTATTAGCACTCCAATTGTCATGCAAAAAGGTAATTAGAGGGGCTTGGTTCAATAAGCCTTCATTAAGGTGGTCTCAAGCCAATACAGGGATTCAAATGAGGGGGTATATCAAGACAATCTTAAAAGAGAAATGTCTTCTCCTGGTGGCCGACACACAACAATAAGACAACTTTAAAACATAAGTTGGAGTAGTGGTGGAGAGGAGGAAAATGAGGGAAACGTATGCAGGGTCTGTAAATGAACAAAATCCTTAGCACTAATATTCCAGCAGAAACATGGAAGAGAAAGGAAGGTGAAATGGCAAAAATAGCTAATCACTTAAGGTTTCAGGCTACATATTAATATGGGTATCATTCTCTGCTTAACAGCCAAAGTAAATTTAAGCCACCACAGGTACTGTAAGCTAATCACAAACATAATTAAATCTGCAATTCTACAGTTACTTCATGCTAATGAATAACAGAGGTAAATTTGTGATATGCACAGGTATTGTTTACTATTGAGCAGCTAAGATAAACCCATGAACCAACAACTCCATTAACTCTATTTCACGGAAAGAAATACACAAGTGAAATGAAATTACCAAAAAAATCACTGATCACAAATCTACTGCTACTTGGAGGACCATGGGCTAATCGCAATCGCAAATCACTAATCCCGCTGCTTTTCCCACTGCTACTCTAGAGAAACCACCAATTTGCGATTGCGATTAGCCCATGGTCCTCCGATTTGTGATTTGCCTTCATCCTTTGGGGTTTTCTCTTTGTTTTCCGGTCTTTCCAAGGGTAACTTAAATGTGCTCTATCTTCTGATCTAGAAGTCGATTCTTGGACTTCCATATACCGTTGGAAAACTCTTTCTGAGCACTATGCAATGGAGAGGGACCGATTAAGCTCTGATAGCTTTTGTGGCTCAAAAATTGGCATCAAACTTCACTGCTATTTGGCATTTGAAGTAACTGATGACTAATAAATCACCTAGTGACAATAGGGTTTGACCGAGTTGAATGGAGGAAGAATTCTGCACTATTTGACCAACGTTGCTTTTTATGGTTAGGGCTTTTTGTTGCTGTCATAAATGATCAGATTTATAAATTGTACTATCTCTCTCTTTGCTAAACTATTGAAGAATATAAGAAGAATTGATCAAGGGTTTCCCCACATTGGGGTTTGTCCTTGGCTCGTCCCACATCTTGTGTCCTCTTGTCTTGGCTTGTCTTATACTGTTTATGTTTATGTTCTATTTACATTTTACTTTCATGTTGATGTGATTGCTAAACTGGGCTAATAAAGAAATTGAATTAAAATTGCTCTTAAGCATACAACATACCATTGTTACCTAAAATTAACATCTCTGCAATTTATAGCGAAGTTATATCTTCACTATACTGTGCCTTCACTGAAGTTCTATGAACCCATTCTCTAGAAAAGCTCTGAACTGCCTCACCGTAATAGTCTCGAAAATTTTTCTCTGAAATGCGAACTTGTCTTCCTTTATGCTTATATATATAGTTGTTGGTCCATCATAAATGAGGCGACATGAGTTGATGAAGAGAAGTGCCTTTATAAGGTTAGGCCGACATGAGTTCATTGAGGGACGCTGACTTGATGATGATTCTTTTTGAGGTCGACAACAAGGAGACTTTGATGGAGGATTCTTTGACCAAACAAAAATTGATTTTGACAACAACCTAAAGCCTACAATGGAGGCTTGACCTTAAGACAATTGACCCAAGCATGAAACCCATGCTTTAACAAGTCAATTCAATAAATAATAAAATTCTTTTTGTTTTCTTTTGAAAAATATATTACATTTTGACTCAAGTACAATTACGAAGACCGAACCTAGTTACATTCTTCAACACTCTCTCTTAACTAGGGAGGTATTCATATTTACATAACTATAGAGGTACATGGAAGATCTCGAAACACATAATCTATGAAGAAGTTTAGGCACCGCAATGCCATGGATTAGATTCCTGACCAGGGCAATATCTCCAAGGTCTCTCAACAATTTAGGCACCGCAATGCCATAGAATAGATTCCTGACCAGAGCAATCTATCCAAGGTTTCTCAACAATTTAGGCACCGTAATGCCATGAACTAAATTCATGACTAGGGCAATCTATCTGAGTGAGACTTAGATGGACTAAAGCTCTCAACCTCTCTAGGTACCATCAGGCTTACTAACTATCAACCCACGGATCTAGTGTTGATTTTTGGTAGCATCGGATGTGCTCTAGCCTTGAAATTTGGAGGAGAGGCTAAGGCACATGAGATCTCCAAGACCTAGAAATCATTTTGAGAAATTCCTCTCGGATGAGGAGTTATTAAAATAATTAATATTTTAATGATTTCCTAAGCCTAAACTTAGGAAAATAAAAATATTAATGGGTATTAATAAAGATAAGGGTGAGAAGCTTCTAAGAGACGAGGATCAAGTCTATTTTAATCTTAGCGGTTGATTAGGGACTTAACCTCGACCGTTGATTCGTCAACAGGAAAAGTATAAGAGAAGACTTGAGGATCACTTGGAGACACACCGACGGATACTTAGTATCTCAAGGGAAATCGATTCTCAAGTAGAGGAGATCAATTGCAGATGGAGAGCTGCAGGGTGGAGGAAGAGGAGGGCATTAGCGACAGGCAGTGACAGAGGAGTAGGTGACACAGGGACAGTGGGAGATAGCACAGAGAGAGACACAGTCCAGAGGAGAGACCTAGAGCCTACGCAGGATGACGCAGAGGGACGCAGAGCCACTCAGAGCCACGCTGGGCCACGCAGAGTGATGCAGGGGTGACGTAGAAGTGGGAGCAGGGTCTCTAAAGTGTCAGGTCAGAAGGTCTCAAAGGGAAAGTTGCAGGTGTTTTCCTCCAGTTTCTTTGTAAAACCATTCCTTGTAAAAGCAATTCTTGCGAAAGATTAATAAAGCCCTCATTTGCTGCACCGGTTTTCCCTCATTGGGTTTTTCCGGGGCAGTTGTCCAAAAATATTTGTGTTGATGTGATTGGTTCTTATGCATGTATTTTTCTCTGGGTAATTGTGTGATAACTACAGTAGAATTTATTTTAATATTTGCTGAAGAGATTTCGTAAATAATTTATTGTGAATAATAAGTAGGTGAAATAAATCAGTTACTGCGGTAGTAGAATTTCAGTTTAGAAAATTTCACATGGTATCAAAGTAGAGATCCGACAACAGAGGAAAATCAATTATGAGTCAATAGCATGATGTAGAGGCATCCACTCAAGGGGATTCACGCAAATTTCCAGAAGAATGAACAAGGGACATAAATCACGATTATTCTATGTTAGCTTCCAGATTGGAAGAAGAAGTCGCTTGCTTAGCAAGCTCTGCCTCCTCGAAGGTTTGGTATATAGACAGTGGAGCTTCCTAGCATATGACAGGAATCCGAGAATGTTTTTCAGATTATTAGGAAGAAAGAATGAATTTTCAAATCACCATGGGAATTAAGGGAAAGTGTACTCCAGTAGGAAGAGGTACTATAGTTTTTCAAACCGAAGCAGGAGAGCGGCTTTGAGCAACCAAGTGCCAGGATTGGGGATGAACTTACTTTCCGTATCTCAACTTCAGAACAAGGGTTATGGCGTTTTCTTCATTAAGGAGAAAGTATATGTCAAACAATCGAGTTGGAAAAAGAAGGCCCAGATTGGAATCAAAAGTAGCAGGTTGTACATGTTGCAGCGAGAATCACCAATGGCACTGATAGGTAGTAATGGAGACAAAGATTTGAATGAACTATGGCACAAGAGATGGGACACTTACACCATGGGGCTCTGAGAATTCTTAGGAAAATAGTATCAGGAGTTCCAGAACTAAGTACTGAACGAGATGATGTATACAGAGGGTGTGCTCAGGGTAAGTATGCCAAAGCAGCGTTTTCCAAAAGTAACAATAGGGCTAAGAGTGTCCTAGGATTGATACACTCAAGCTTCTGCGGACCGATGTCCACAAAAGCTCTTAGTGGTGCCGAATACTTCATCACCTTCATCGATGACCATTCCACGAAGACTTGGATCTACTTTCTGAAAACCAAGGATGAGGTTTTTGGTCGATTCAAAGAGTTCAAGGCTTTAGTCTAGAATCTCACAGGAAAGGAGATAAAAGGGTCGCGCTTAAACAATGGTGGAGAGTATGTTGACAAGTACTTCACCGATTTTTGCGCTAAGGAAGGCATCAAAAGAGAGTGGACAACTCCCTACAATCCAGAGCAGAATGGAGTAGCAAAAAGGAAACACAGGACTATTGTGGAAGCAACTAGGGCAATGCTGTATGATCAGGATATGCCTAAATTCCTGTGGGCAGAAGCATGTAGCGCAACAATTTATGTCTAGAACAGGACTCCTCATAGGGTATTGGGCAAAATCACTCTGGAGAAGGTCTTCACCGGGAAGACAACTGAAGTCAGTCATTTCAGGATATTTGGGAGTTTAGCGTATTGTCGTATACTCAAAGAGAAGAGAGAAATTAGATCAACCTGTTGAGAAAGGATATCTTGTGGGATATTGCGAGAATGCTAAGGCATATAGTGTCTATCTTCCAGAGAGTAGGAAGGTAGTAGTTCAGTGGGATGTAAAGTTCATGGAGGATAGAGCTTTGAGGAAATCCTGAGAAATGCCTTCCGAGGAGCAGTTGAAAGATGAGCCGTTGGTCAAACCACTTTAACCAGCAGAAATTAGTACCAAAAATTCTCCTGAAGACAAAGCTTCAGAACAGGAGGAATCTCAGGAAGAGGAAGACCTGATAGATGTGCTTACTACTAGTGGAAGAACGAGCCAGGAACTTCGACAGATTCTACGGGATGCAGAAGACTTCATTGGTGCACCCAGGAATAATAAAAGGGAGGGAAGACAACTAGACAAATACCAGGCCTTAGTAGCTCAGGTTGGGGAACAGTCTAGTTTTCAGGAGTCCGTTCAACATCAATTATGGGTGGGATGCTATGGTGGAGGATTACAACTCTATAATGGTCAATGATGTCTGGGAAGTGCTACCTAGGTCTCAGGACAGATCAATGGTAGGTTTGAGATGGATCTACAAGGTCATATATGCTGCAGACGACTGTGTGGAGAAATACAAAGCCAGGTATGTGGCTAAGGGGTATGCTCACAAGGAAGGGATAGACTATGAAGAAACGTTCGCCCCAATAGCCATGCATACTTCTATTAGAACCGTGATATCTCTTGCAGCACAGATGGGGTGGGAGATTCATTAGATGGATGTCAAGACGACATTCTTGAACGGGGTAATAGAAGAGGAAGTATACATCGAACAACCAGAAGGTTTTGAGACACATGAGAAGAAATTTCATGTATGTAGATTAAAGAAAGCCTTTTATGGGCTTAAATAGGCACCTAGGGCATGGTATGGTCGAATTGATGGCTACTTGCAAAAGATGGGGTCCGTCAAGAGTGATATAGACCCTAATCTCTACTATTTGGTTGTAGAGAATGAACCTCTAATCCTACTGTTATATGTGGATGATCTCTTCTTGACAGGATCATCTAGGCTCATCAAAGACTGTAAGAAGAACCTAGCCACATAATTTGACATGAAGATGCATTAATTCCTGGGGTTGGAAGTTTAGCTGCAGAAGGGGGAGATCTTCCTTGGACAATGAAGATATGCTACAAAAATCTTGAAGAGATTCAGGATGCAGGATTGTAGACCTATGGCTACTCCAGTGGTCACCAATTGGAAGAAGATTGATGCATCAGAAGATAAAGACATTGATCCCACCATGTACAGACAACCTATAGGGTCCTTGATGTATTTGGTCAATGCCAGACCAGACATTTGTTACGCTGTCAACACCCTCAGTCAGTTCATGGTGGAACCTAAGAGGGCGCACTAGGCAACAACCAAACATGTTATTAGGTATATAGAAGGAACAATCGAGCATGGACTATTGTACACCAGAGGTAATGACATCAGGCTGAGTGGGTTCACTGACGCAGATTGGGTTGGAAGTTCAGTAGATCGGAAAAGTACAACTGGGTACTGTTTCAACATTGGATCAGGAATGACATCATGGTGCAGTAGGAAACAAAAATCCGTGACTCTGAGCTCAGCTGAAGCAGAATATATGGCAGCTAGCACAACTTCATGCGAAGCCATATGGCTTAAGAAATTTCTTGTGAATCTATTCAGGAGAAGGATGGAAGCAACTAGGATCATGTGTGATAATCAGAGTTGCATCAAGCTCTTTGAGAATCCAGTATTTCATGATCAGTCGAAGCACATTGATATCAGGTGTCACTTTGTCAGACACTGGTTCCAACGAGGGGCAGTACAATTGAGATACACTCTCCTACAGGAGAACAAGTGGCAGACATCCTCACCAAGGCTCTAGGAAGAACAACGTTTGTTTATTTCAGGGAGAAGATGGGGATGGTAAAGAATCCATTTCAGTAGCAGAAATGGATAAGTGTTAAGAGTTGCAGTGTAGCGGTTAGCAGTGGCAGTGCTATGGGCAACATGATGTAGTATGTTGGGAGGGAGCTGCAGTGTAGGTGCGACAGTGGCAGTGTCATGGGCAACAGTACAAGAAGCAACAGTGCAGGGGATGTGAGGCAGCAGGCCAAGCATCAACACAGGTACCAATGCGGAAGATTAGTGTGATGTTTCTATAGTGAAACATTGCTAGAGCACAATCATCGCTAAGAGGGAGTGTTGATTTTTGGTAGCATCAGATGTGCTCTAGCTTTGAATTTTGGAGGAGAGGCTAAGGCACATGATATTTTCAAGACCCATAAATCGTTTTGAGAAATTCCTCCCAGATGAGGAGTTATTAAAATGATTAATATTTTTAATAGGTTCCTAAGTTTAAACTTAGGAAAATAAAAATATTAATGGGTATTAATAAAGATAAGGGTGAGAAGCTTCTAAGAGATGAGGATCAAGTCTGTTTTAATCTTAGCCATTGATTAGGTACTTAATCTCGGTCGTTGATTCATCAACAGGAAAAGTATAAGAGAAGACTTGAGGATCATTTGGAGACATATCGACAGATACTTAGTATCTCAAGGAAAATCGATTCTTAAGTAGAGGAGATCGATTTCAGATGGAGAGTTGCAGGGTGGAGGAAGAGGAGGGCATCAACAACAGGTAGTGACAGAGGAGCAGGTGACGCAGGGATAGTGGGAGACAACGCAGAGAGAAACGCAGTCCATAGGGGAGACCCAAAGCCTACGCAGGCTGACGCAAAGGTATGCAGAGCTACTCAGAGCCACGTTGGGCCACGCAGAGTGACGCAAAAGTGGGAGTAGGGTCTCCAAAGTGTCAGAAGGTCTCAAAGGGAAAATCTTAGGTGTTTTCTTTCACTTTCTGTATAAAACCATTCCTTGTAAAAGCAATTGCTACTGAAGATTAATAAAGCCCTCATCTGCTGCACTGGTTTTTCCACATTGGGTTTTTCTGGGGACAATTGTCCAAATATAACTGTGTTGACGTGATTGGTTCTTGTGCATGTCTTTTTCTCTGGGTAATTGTGTGATAACTACAGTAGAATTTGTTCTAATATTTACTGAAGGGATTTCGTAAATAATTTATTGTGAATAATAATTAGGTGAAATAAAACAGTTACTGCAGTAGTAGAATTTCAGTTTAGGAATTTTCACATCTAGGTGCATATCTGAGGTCAGAGCTCCATGGCTGAGAGCTCTCCCTTGTGTTAAAATTGGAAACTAGGGCCAAATTCCACCTTAGTGTTGAAATTTGGTACCGGAGGACAGGTGGTTCCCTTAGGCATCTTTGGCCTAGGGAAAAGTGTCCAAAAGATTTTAATTTTTCTCCTAAAGTGACTTTATAATTTTTATAAAGTTAAAATCTAATTTAAAAGTGACTTTAAGTGATAAAGTTACTAAGTCTAATTTTAAAGGGACTTTTATAAAGTTAATGTAAAATTAGAAAGGAAAAGTGACTTTGGAAATAAATGACTAAGTGGGTCTTTATTAAAGTGGGGTGAATTAAAAATAGAAAGTGAGATTTAAATGTGCATTTAATCTCAGCCATTGATCTAAATCTATTTCAGCCATTGGATTTAGAGATCACCCAAAAGTTACTTGGATCACCCAAAAGTCACTTGGAGTTATATTAAGGGAGGAAAAGGAGGAAAAGATCACATTCGATTCAATTCTTTCATGAGCAGATTGAGAGAAGGAGAGCAAGAGAGCAAGGGAGATTTCTGGACAGTGAGCTGCGAAGTATCAGCAGCGGAGTAACAACAACAAAGTTTCAGCAAGGCAGTTTTTCAGCAAGGCTGAGATAAGTTGTAAAAGTTTGCTTGCTGATTTTTGCTGAATATTCTCTTACTGTAAAAAGGCATTTTTCCAGAAATAAAGAAAAGCTCTCAAACTGGTTTTCCCCAAGAGTTGTAGAGGGTTTTTCCAGGGTCACGTTGACCAAAAATATCAGTGTTTTAATGTGTTTTTATCGCTGTTTATTACTGCTGATTTTTATTTCTGCAATTTTCAACATTCTGTAAAATTTCCAGAATTTGTGTTTTCAGCAAATTTATTTTTTTCAGCTTGTTGAATGTATGGTTATGGGAAAGGGCATTTAACTACATGGGAGAAATAAGGAGAAACTGAAAACCGGGGTGGGAAAACAGAAATTTTAACAGATCTTTCTGCATTGTTGTATGGTGTTGTCTATTGTTGATTATTGTTTATGATTATCTGGAGAAGAACAATAATAATAACTGAAGATTAACTAACGCTCTAAAAAAGATTAAAAAGTGCTAATTGCTAAGAAATATTGATTCATCCCCCTCTCAATATTTCCAACATCTTTAATATGCGGGCATCTAGATAAAATATGAATGTTGTAAGGTGTTGTCTGTTGTTGATTATTGTTTATGATTATCTGGAGAAGAACAATAATAATAACTGAAGATTAACTTACGCTCTAAAAAAGATTAAAAAGTGCTAATTGCTAAGAAATACTGATTCACCCCCCTCTCAATATTTCCAACATCTTTAATATGCGGGCATCTAGATAAAATATGAATGCTTATAACCTTGAAAATAAAAAGACGTTCACACTTCCATCAGATTAACAAGGATATTGTCATTCCAGGTAGGAGATGATGGTCACAGTCATGCAGCTAACAGTTACAATGAAGATAGCCATGAAAAGCATATTTAAATAGGTATCACTCTATGAGATTAATCCTGAATGCAAGTGGTCAAAAATAACATAGGAATAGTTTTTCCTTTTTTTTCTAATACGGCCCCCATGGTAAAAACAATTAATTACTGTAGGTTCATTTTTTATGTGTATGATATTGTCTCATAGGAACTCTATGACGATTTTCACAGGAGCAGATTTTAAATAGGTCTACAAGAATCCCTGATTTGAGGTTCCAATCATACTTCCAAGATCCAACCTTCAACTTCACAATCACACGACCCACCAAGAAAAGGCATATTGTATCTTGAGACTTGAACAATGGCTTTGTATGTTCTACTTTTGGCCGCTCCCTCTAATAAACAAATGTTTCTCTGTAATTACTAATAAAATGTCAGTGGATTCTCAGCCATGCCCCACACTTAATCTCCTCCAAATAGAATATTTATATCCCTACAGTTATGCAACATGTTCTGTTAAAATTTCACTTGAGGAGAGAGAGCCAGTGTCACAGGGTTCAGCGGACCTAGTCTTTGAGGTTCAGAATTAGGCGAACTTCAAAAAATTGATTAGGGTTCGTTTAGGTTTGGCTTATTTTCTTGTGTCTCTGCATTAAAGTTTGGTAACAGTGAATGTCATTTACATCTGCGTTCAGGTTTGATAACAGCAGATTTCAGATAGACGAGTATAAGGATCAGGAAAATGACCTCCATCTTTTGCAATGACAACCACCACCAATCGAGCACATTTCATTTTGTTTGGGCAAACCATGATGGCACATTTCATTGTGTCTGGGCAAGCCACACTGATTACCCACATCTAATCCTTCAGCATAAGTTTTTCTGTGATGCTTTAAAAATTCTCAAACAGCCAAAATACTTGGGTCTTAAACTCCCGATTTGGTAGACTACCAGGTGTAGAAAGGTGAAAATGGCATGTTACAGGTTTAACATGATATGCAAAGTGTAATTCGAACAGAATATTATTATTAACGCCTTATAAATTTAACCTATTTTAAATAATAAAATTACTATTTGTAAATACAAATTAACACATTTTGACTTATGTATAATTAGATTGATTACTTTAAACATATTATTTTAAAATTTAAATTATATATAATAATGTTATTATAAATTTATTAATCTTATAAATTATTATAACTTGTGTTATAAATTCTATAAATTTATACATAATATATATATATATATAATCATATATATATAATATATATTATACTATTTGAAAATGTTGACTATGTGTATAAACAAACCTCATATGAACCTCATCAGAAAATTCGAATTCAAATCGAATTCAATCCTTGTCGAACTCGAATTCCAACCCGAACAAAATGGCATTGGAGAGAGCCAACATAAAACTGATACGGGAAGACAGCAATAGTGAGCCTGATTCAGTAACTCCCCCCTTCGCCTCCCCCCCCACCCGTTTATCAGACAATAATATGTAGACAGTATAGTATCTACTATCTAGTGGCCATGTCCACTCAAACCAAAAGGTGTAAATTATCTAATTTTTCAACTAATCCCTTAATTAAGACAAATGGTGTTTCCAACCTAGAACTGATCTAGTAATGAAACCTCTAAATCAGCAACGCTGCAGTAAAGCCCTTAGCTCCCTCAAAGCTGCAACAGTGTAGCATCTTTTCATTTTTCTTACATGGAACCAGTCATTAATTTATGTAAGGTGTAGCTTATAAGTAAATAACTTATTAAGTGACACTGCACCACATTTTCAGCCTTCTTACTACTAAACATCTTGACTTTGATTGACTAGAGTAATTACTTATAAGCCATACATATTTATAGGCATACACCTATATAATATTCAGTTCAGGAACCTAGAATTATTAAAAAGTAAAGTTTCTGCCAACTTATTTCATAAACAAAGATTAAATCCTTCATATATCAATTAAAAAGTTAAACACCACAATTTTCTATTTGTTGAAAGTTGATCCATGCACACAGACTAAGAACAAAACATGACCAAATGTAAAAATTTAAAACAAAACAAACAGAGTGAGTAGAAGATAAACTTACTCCTTCTCGGACTGGCCTGCCTTTGGAAGTGGTCCCACGAGATTCGTCTCCTTTATCTCCATCCTTTGTGGAACCTTGAACTGGTTGTTCTTTTGGAGGTTCTTCAACTTTTGCAGTATCTGTGGCCATATTTCGCCAAGATATCGAGGAAGAAAGTTTTGCATATCCTAATGATGAGCTGATCTGCAAATAGTTATTCCAAAATACAATGAAATAGGTCATGGAGTGAGTCAATCTCAAAACTATCAGCTTGAATTCTAGAAGTTGCTAAGTGTGACATCTACCCATTTTCCATAGAGAAAATAATTTAAAAGTTATGAGCCAACATTGAAATGACGGAATGAGATAGTTTCTGTTTCTAATACCTTTGTAGCAAGCTTGACAAAGGTGTACTTGCATACAAATGGTATAGCAGTACTAATTGATTATAAAACTCAGAAACTACCAGCAATCAAATAACTGTCTTTATCTGGAAACCTGACTGACTGGGTATTCAAGGACAAATGCCAATAATGTACTGTATATTAGAGTTTAAATCCTGATAGTTTCGACTGTGAAGTTATGATAATCAACTATCAGTACAGAAACAACGAGAAAATTCATTTTCTGTGCAAAGCATTCAAACAAGGACACAAGTCACAAAAGCTTGGGACTAAGAAAAAAAAAGGTAGGTTATATTAATGTCCATCATGAGCCAAAAGAAGCTAACAGGAGTGTGAAAGTACACAGTAGTCCTCTATCTGTGCAGACATAGATGAGACGAGACAAAGTCCTATATTTCCCATACACTATCTGTTTGGACCAAAGTATTAAGAACCCAGATGTACTATAGGAGAACCAGCCCATCTGGACCAGTTCGGTGGCTGTTGGCACTGAACTAGCCTCCAAACTGAGCCAGCATGCTCATTGAGTCCCAAACTAACTGGTTTGGCCAGTTCCCAACCTGAACCAGTCCCTACAGCCACACCGCCCCCAAAAAGAAAAAACAGAAAAAATAAGGGGAAAAATTCACCCACCCTCAAAACCTAATTTGCAGTTTCATATAGATGCAACCCCCCCCCCCCCGGCCAACCTTCCTATACTCACACCTCACACCTATTTCATTAATTGATTGTGAGCATTTGGAGTTTGTGGAGCTGTGGTTAAGAAAGTTGATTTGGAGTGAGCTTGGCACTGATTTGGCATTGATTATGGCGCTTAGTCACTCCAAATTGAACCTTCAAGTTTGAAGCAATTTCAAATTAACTTGTTGAAGTTCACAATTAAATTCATCTGGTATTCCATGTGTTGGTTGAAGCTCATTAAGTTTCGGTTTCTGAAAGGTAAAAAGTTTAAAAAATAAAATAAAAAAATAAAACCCAGTACATTCTTTCTTCTCCAGCCTTGTATTTCTTCCCATCACATTGCATTCCTCTTCTCTCTGAGCACTCACAAACCAGATGGAAGACATTCCAGTCATGGACACAATGCCAACCCCTTCTTATTACCCTCTCCCACAGAGCTGGTGTTGAATTACAGCATACATGCTCTAGGGTTCCACTGCAGTGTACAGCAGTGAAGGTGCACTGAAGGTGGGAGCAGCATACTTCAACAATGAAAGCTACAGGAATGAAGGTGGAGACGCAGAAACTAAATAATTCAACACAACAGCTATAGAAATGAAGGCGGAAGCTACAAGGCTTATAAGCCAAATTCTTGTTCTTTAAAATTTTGATTTAAATCAAAAATTTCAAAACGTGTATTAAAATTGAAAAAGCCCACACAATTGAAACATACATTACATTTGAAATTTTGAACGAGTAAATAACCATATTTTTATCTAATTTTATTTATTTTCTCATCTGTTTAACGAGTATATTGAACTTTACTGCATATATTTTTAATATTGAAATTTTGTAGCTTCTCAAACTTAAGTCTTATTTTATTACAAAAAATTTTGTTTACAGAATTTTATCAAACTTCAAGGTTGTCGAACTCGAACCAAACAACTTAGATTGCGGGCTTGTTGCAGTGAATTTGACATTTGCAACAGTAGCCTACAACTCATTTGAGAGGAGTTTCATGATTATTGTGACCATTTAAAGAATACTTCAAACCCTCATTCTTTTTCTCAAAAAAATGCAGATATGTGTTTCATCTTTAGGCTGCAAATAATTTATGATAGGTGCTTGTTTGCATTTGCAGAATTTTTTTTGTTTGAAAATATACCATGGCCCACAGAAACAAAGGCCATGCATGCAGCCATTGTGTGGACTCTGGAGGTTGAGGGAGAAAAGTTGTGTACAAGGCGACTTGATCCAAGTGGATATTGGTGGCCACCTGCCTATTCCACTTGGACCCCCAGCACTGTTTCCTATCAGTTTGCTATTTCTCAGCACAGTTTCCTATATTTGCAGTTTTCTATATTTGGTAGTTTTTGGGTCTCAAGCTTCCAGAGCCATTTTCAGGCCCTAAACGGTGTTTTTTGGGGAAACAGGAAAACGTGAGTCAAAGACAAAGGTTTGCAATGAAAAGTTGTTGTCCTCAGATAGACCTTTCTAACGGGCTATTGTGCGCGCCAAACGGAAACCATATGCCAAAATTACGACATCAGGAAGTTGACATTCCAACTAACTCCATATAAGGGCCCATAAGCTTTTGTTGCTTCATCTCCCAAGGTTAGGATTCTGGATGCTTAGGGTTTCTAATTGTTTTTTCATGATAAAAGGCTTCAAAGCGTCATTGTAACACAGTTCTGAAAGCATGTAGCCATCACATCTCTTCTCAAAGATAAGCTACCATCGTCTGAGCTAGTTTACTTC